>JANHAO010020052.1:0-12987 GCA_026873985.1 Saraca asoca | reverse complement strand
CATGAACAAGTTCTCTAATAATTTCACTTAAGAATGTAGAAAAGTGATGATTTTAATTCCAAGTAAAGCAATGTGATATAGAAAACAACTATTTAACTGTTAAATACATATTTTATCTTAAAAAAAGACTTAGTTACCCATATCTTTTCTTAAATGATTGAAGTAATACAAGAAATAGTTTATACATGTTAACTTTAATAAAACCATGAAATCATATAATAAAACAATTTTTTTCCTATTATAAGTAAACTAGAATATTCAATTTATATTCAAGGTCAATTCAATTCATACAAGCAAAAGAAATCATTAAAATAGTTTAAAAGGTTTAAAATATTAAAAATGGATGCTGCAATACTTCATTGAACTCCATTAGATGTTAGGGGGAAAGAAGGATTTTCTCAGAGTTTTGAAATTATGATGCTAGGACAAAGGCATAAAATTCAATATAGGTATAGACATGTGAATGTGTGGAAACTTACAAAGAAGCTCGATAAAGCATAGTTTTCTTGGTAGATCTCACAATAACTAATAATAGTAAGAACTTATGTAAAGTTTTGTCAAACACCTTTGCATCTAGACATTTCTATGGAAAAATGAAAGTCAAATTCAAAGGGTATAGTTTCTATAGGCTAAATAGTAGATAAGGTCTACCAGCAAATATACACATTAACTAAAGGTCCAAGGATAACATAGACTTACGATGTGTTTGGAAGTGGTATAGACATATCCTTGTTTATGTTTCATGTTCCCAAGCACATGGACACAAACTTGGTATGTTTATCCCATTTTGGCAGTTGTAAACTCATGTACTTAGACTCTAGACTATGCTCTAAAACTAACTTTGTCATGGCCTAACTTAAGAGCGTGAATGGCATAAGAAGACATTTAGTGGTATCTTTCTACATGTCTTACCACAATGCACACTTCCTATTAAAGCTTAAAGAAAACAATAACTTAAAATTTCTCATAAATACTTGGATTTTTAATTTATTTTTTTATGATTGTTGAGATTCGCAAAGATAATACACTAAACTAACTTAGCTTATAGCAAAAGTGAGACTAGGTCTAACCACAGAGACTAAAGATTAATTCAATGTATTAACAATAAAAGTAGGGGGTTAGATGGTTAACTATTTAGAATCATAAATTAAACAAATTACAATAACATAACCAGATAATCAAAGGTAAAAGAAAAATCAAATCGAAAAGCTTCAATCCAAGGGACTTTTGTATTCAATTTAGTGACTAATCATTAATAAAATATTTCATTTCTTCTTTGACTGCTTAACCAATAGTTGAACTAGGCTTAGCACCTACTCAATTCTTACTAATTTTCCTCCAATTTGGCTAACCAAGCCTAGAACCCAATTAATCCTAATTATTGAATTGATTAAAACCTAGCACCTCAACTAACTTAACAATAACATTAGGATCTGAAAGTATCAAAACTGATTAACAAAGCCACCTCAATAGTGAATTTATTAATCACCCTTATTTTTCTAGGATAACTGACTCACACCATCACACAATAAAAAACCCTAGTGGTACTCAAGCCAAAAAATCATAAATAACATTGATTATAGAAATTTAGCTAACAGTTAATTACAATGAACAATCAATTAAAAGGCCCAAATAATCAATCATCGAAAGCAATTAATGATATCAAAATAGAAAAACAAGAAAATTAGATTGGGAATAAATCAACAATAGAAACAAGTCTTACAATCAACAAGAAAATTAAAGTAGAATTTCCCTTAGATTGAAAATTTTTTTAACTATACGTTAAAATAAATATAAAAACAAAAATCAAATAAAAAAGAAGACCTTAAAAGGGCTAGTATTCTTACCTTAAGAGGGCTCCTTCTTTTTACAAAAGTGAAGAAAAGAAAAAGGTTCTAAAGAATTAGACGATTAGGTTTTAGGTAAGCTTTTATATGAACTCATTGTTCTCTCTTTACTTGGGCTGTTGATTAGGGCAAGAAGGAAGTATAATTGGATGCAGGTCTCTTCATAAAAATTGTAAGCCCATCTCTTAGAAATCCAATGGCCTTGAGTTTACTAAAAAATTCGATCTCTAACTTAATTTGTGGGCTAAAAACCAAAAAAGTATGGTAGAGTAGTCCAACTCATAACATAATTCATTACTTGGATCCACAGCCTTGAAACTTAATTAAAACGATGCAATTTCACTTCAAACTCTTCATAAAAATTGTGGAGATGGATTTTAGATATCTAATGGGCTTGAGTTTGCACCAAAATAAGGTATATAGCTTTAATTATGGTCAAAATACTGAGACTAGTTCTGGGTTAGTAGGTCAGTACTCTGTTTTAGGATTTAGGTTGAATTTGACCTTCAAAACGGCTAATTGAGCTCTGGACTCTTCATGAAATTTATAGAGTATTCTTTTATCTTTATGAAGATATAAGAATCACCCAAATCTAAAGTCTAGAACTTAAAATACACCTAAATATATGAAATAGTGTCAAATTACTAAATTAATCCAATTAAGCTAAAAAATTGACCAAACCAAGAAACCTATAATAGGTTTCCAATTAAGGACAAAATCATGACAAAAGACTAAGTATATAAATTGTATTCATTAAATTTTTTCACACTTAGCTCTTACATATCCCTAGGCAAGACACCAAAATAAAATTAAATTAGACTCAAAACAAAAAGTCTTTCACTAACTTTTTAACAATGATGAGAATGTAAAACCAAAAGCAAGGAATAACCAAAATGTCAGGGGCCATTGCATATCATGAAGCACATTCTTGACAATCCAAAACTCAAAAATAAATAGGAAAGCAGTTTCATTCAAAAGGAAAGTAGATTAACTTGCTAGATCCTCACAAGATAAGCTCTCCATGCAACTCTTTTTATGTTTAAGATATGAAAGTGTTTCACTTAATTTCATTCCATGAAAATGCACTACCATAAGTTTGCTTATCATCTATTCTCCACTACTCAAATCACATGTATAGTACAAATCAAAAGGACTTTTTCAAAGGATGTAATGTGGCCTAGGGAAAAGGGAAGGAAAGGAATGACAAGGATATGAAAGTGTAAAATCAAAAAGATTAATAAAGCATTGTAGCATAAATTCAAACAAGCAAAGGAGCAATTAAAATTAGAATCTACATTGCAAAATTTCCCATTTATCATTTATCTTTTTCTCTTTACTTTTCTTCACTTTTTTACTTTATTTTATTTGAGTTCTTTTTTTTTTTCTTGAAAATGTTCTTTCTCATTCAAATTCAATTTTCTTTGTCTTGTTTTCTTTCTCTTCGATTGATTGAGCTCTTTTTTATTCTTTTCCTTTTTATTTGATTCTTTTTTTTATTATTGAAATGAATCACATTTGCCTTTTTACTAAACAATTAGCACACCCCCATATTTGTTCAAGAACTCATCCCATTAATTAAATGCTTTATTAATCCCTATGGTTAGGAAAAGATAAAGACATTCAAAGTGTGATTTTCTAATAGGTTACATAACAAAAAAAAAAAAGGTTAATTAGGCTCAAAGGGGCTTAGCAATTGTACATTGCAAGTTTGGCTAAAAGGGAAAAAGTGGCTCAATCAAAGAATAGGTTAATCGTATTCATTCAAGCATGTGCCAATGTAATCTCAAAAAGATTCAAAGCAAGTTCTAGAATAACAATTTTTGAAAAAAATCACACATAAGAAAGAAAAAGGAACTTGATAAAAATGATCAGTAATAGCTCAAAATCTCACAGACTATATGTCTATCAAAATCCATCTATAAACACTTCAAACTTCATTACTATGTTAATCAAATTCAAGGATCAAGAGGCAAGATTATTTATTCAATCATGTTATACAACTATCGAAATCACTTGCAATCTACTCAAGGCCTAAAAAAC
Source organism: Saraca asoca (assembly GCA_026873985.1). Taxonomy (NCBI): domain Eukaryota; kingdom Viridiplantae; phylum Streptophyta; class Magnoliopsida; order Fabales; family Fabaceae; genus Saraca; species Saraca asoca. The sequence continues at coordinate 9,100 of JANHAO010020052.1, read as the reverse complement.
ACATCATCATTGAAAAACACTTAAATAAATAAAAGAAATAAAAAAATTTCTTTTTTTTTTTAAATAAAACAAAAAGCAAAACAAAGTAATCTTAAAGTCTCCGTTCATATTTAATTTTTACATATCCCTAATGTAAACATAAAATCATTAATAAATCATGGACATATAAAATAAAAAAGAAAGGGAAAGAGAATAAACGCTTAGGTTACTTTTCAAAAAATGCCTTTGCTTAACTCCATTGGCTCAACGGTCCCATTTTGTTGTCTCTTAACTAGGATTATCTGAATAAACTGGCTCTTCTACCTTAACTTTCTCTCCTACATGCTTTTGGATGCCTTCTAAAAATGGCTTGAGCCTATGCCCTTTGACCTTGAACACCTTGTCTGCTACTAAACTTTTGATCTCAATTCACCATAAGGAAAGATATTGGTAACAACAAAGAGTCCAATCCAATGTGAATACAACTTACATGCCTCAATTGATGTATTGAATTGTATAATAGAACTTTTTGCCCAACAAGGAATTACTTCCTGGTAATCATCTTATCATGGAATGACTTGTTATTCTCTTTGTAAATGCATGAATTCTTATAGGTCTTAGGTCGAATCTCGTCCAATTCCTGCAATTATAGCTTCCTTTGCTCTCTAACTTCATCCATCCCTATGTTACAACTCTTCACTACCCAAAAAGCCTTCTGTTGAAGCTTTACTGGAACGTGACATGCTTTCCCAAAAACAAGTCTATAAGGAGATATTCCAATAGGTGTTTTTATACTATCTTATATGCCTCTAATGTACCATTAAGTCTAAGGCTCCAATCCTTCCTACTTGGCTTCACCATTTTCTCTAAGATGGATTTGATTTCTTAGTTGGATATTTCAACTTGTCTATTTGTTTAAGGGTGGTAGGGTGTATAAGTCTTGCAAAAAAATTCATACTTCCTTAACAAAGCCTTAACTATTCTATTGTAGAAGTGATTACCTTGATCATTTACTAAAGGTTTTGGAATTCTAATCTTGCTAAAAATGTTAGTCTTGATAAAACCTACAATGACCTTAGAATCATTAGTCTTGGTGGCTTTTGCTTTCACCCACTTTGAAATATAATCAACAACAAGCAAGATGTAAAGGAAACCACAAGATGAAGGGAATGGTCCTATGAAATCAATGCCTTAAACATAAAAAATCTCACACACAAGAATAAAAGCTTGCATCATTTCATTTCTATGGGTCAAATTACCTGTTTTTTGGACATTGCTCACAACATTTGTAAAATAGACAAGAATCATGAAACAAAGTAGGCCAATAAAAATCACAATCCAACACTTTTCTAGTTGTTTTTGAGGTCCAAAATGTCCAACACAAGCATAAACATGGCAAAAGGAAAAGATAAACTAAAACTCAAAGTCAGGCACACATCTCCTAATAATCTGATCAAAGTAATACCTCCTCAAGCGAGGATTATCCCACACGTACTGCTTACCATCACTTTTCAACTTATTTTTCTAGGCTCTACTCAAATTTTCAAATAAAGTCGTAGTAACTAAGTAATTTACCAAATTAGCATACCAAGGAACATTACCTTGTAGCCTTTTCAAGCTGCTCATCAAGGAAGGAGTCTTGTAATGACAATGGATGCTCCTCTCTTATCAACTTGCTCAAATGATCTACCACAAGATTTTCAGCTCTTTTCTTTTCCTTAATCTAAAGGTTAAACTCTTGCAGCAACAAAATCCATTTGAAGAGTCTTGGCTTTGCATATTTCTTAGAGAGCAAATATTTCAAAGTTACATGGTTAGAAAACATAACAAGCTTATACCTTAGTAGATAAGAATGAAAAATTATCTAAAGTAAACACTATAGCCAAAAGTTTCTTTTTTTTTTTTTGTTATGGAGTAATTGGATTAGGCTAGATCAAGAGTCCAAGAAAAATAATGAATCATGTGACTCGTCAACCTATTGGCCTAAAATAATTTCCAAAGCATAATTGCTTGTATTACACATTATCTAAAATTGTAACTACCAATTAGGAGGTTAAATGATGAGAGTAGATGTTAATACAACCCTCAACTTGTCAAAATTCTCTTTGTTTACTTGGCTGAACTCAAATGGGACCTCCTTTTGCAACACTTTAGATAAAGGCAACACTATCTTGGATAAATCCTTGATGAACCTGCAATAAAAACTTGTATGTCCAAGAAAGAAACACACTTCCTGCACATATGTGGGTAAGGTAAGCTTGAGATCAAATCAATTTCATTATCAACCTTAATGTCTCTACTTGACACCACATGCCCCAAAATTATCCCTTACTTAACCATAAAATGACATTTCTCAAAATTCAAAATAAGGTTTATCTCTATGCAATGTCTGAGAACACGTGTCAAGTTTTCTAAGCATGCATCAAATGAATCACCATAAGTAGTAAAGTCATCCATGAAAACTTCTATGCAATGCTCTAGAAAATCTAAAAATAATATTTACCATGCCCCTTTAAAAAGCTATAGGTGCATTGCAAAGTCCAATAGGCATCCTTTTGTAAGCAAATGTGCCAAAAGGGCAAGTAAAAGCTTTCTTCTCTTAGTCTTCTAGTGTAATGGCAATTTAGAAGTAGCTTGTGTAATCGTCCAAGAAATAGTAGTGGGATTTACCAGCCAACCATTCAAGCATATGATCTATGAAAAGCAAAGGGTAGTGGTTTTTTTTTTGTTGATGCATTGAGCTTGCGATAGTCTATGCACACACACCAACCATTTTGAGATAGTTTGGTAATGGTTTCAACTTTAAAACTGGGCTTACACCACTAAAGGTAGCAACTTACTTATGGGAGGAGGTAGATACATTTTCTTGATTTCCTACATGATCGAAGGTAAGGATAGCAACTCTTCAATTTCAGACTTTATTTCTAATTGTAAATCTTCAAGTTTTGCTTCTAATTCATTAAGGTTAGTTAATTCAAGTATATCTTGCACTAAAGGATCAAAACATTAATAGCAAATAGGGAATAATCATCGACAACATGGTATTTGATGAACTCAAAAATGTTGAATCTAATGATATCACCATCAAATTCCATGGTAAGAGTACCAACATAAACATCTATTTTTGTCCTAGTACTTTTTGGGAAAGGTTTTCCCAGAATGATGAGAGCTGAAACAATTAAGGGGTCATTAACTATATTCAAAATATAAAAATTTGTTGGAAAAATGAAGCCATTCACCTTCACCAAAACATCCTCAACAACTCAGGGTATGCATTAGACCTATTTGCTAATCAAATGATAACACTAGTTTCTTTCAAGAGTCCCTAATTCAAATATGTATAAATAAAAAAAAAGATGACATTTATGGATGCATCTAAGTCTAGCATAGCATGTTTAAATTTGGTCTTGTCAATGACACATGGAATGGTAAAGGTACTTGGATCCTTGTATTTTTGGAGTATTTTTCTTTGAATGATAGTGGAAATAGTTTCCCCTATACTTATTTTCTCATTACCTTTTAGTTTTCTCCTGGTGTTGCATAACTTCTTGAGAAACTTTGCATACCTTAGAAGCTAGTTAATCACATCAAGAAAAGGTATATTCATTTTTACCCTTCTAAAAGTCTTCATGATGCCTCTATCTTGGTCTTTTTTTTTGTGCTTTGCCAATCTACTTTGGAAAGGAAAGGGAGACAAACTAGTTGAGAACTACCTTTTTATTTAGTAGTTTTGCCTCTTTTTAGTCTAAAATTGGTTGTTCATCTTTGGTTTCTATTTCTTTGCCACTCATTAATAGTATTGCACTTGTATTTTCTTTAGGGTTCACAATTGTCTGGGAGGCTAATCTGCTTATTAAGTTTCTAAATTGGTCACTTTTGTTTCTAGATTCTGAAGTTTAGCATTAAATTCTTGTTGAAACTATTGCAAGTTGGCTTATTAATCTTGCTTCAACTGCAAGATGTCAACTCTAAATTGTTAGTACTACAAGTTATTTTAGGCCATTATTTAAATCTTAGCTTGGGTAGGGGTTGAAATGAAGTTTACTTTTCACCCCAATTTTCATATCTTAAGTTAGGGTGGTCTTTCTAGTCAGGATTATATGTATCAGAGTATATATTATATGCTCTTTGTGGTTGTGCTAGACACCTCCTATGTTCTAGAAATCCTCTTATGGTCTTGACTTGTTGGAATGGGTCAATCTTTTAGAAGGGTAGACATGCCTTAATATTATGTCCAGGGACTAAGAAAATTCCACACACTTTTGCTTCTTCTGTTTGTCCCAAGGCTTGTTAAACCATCATGATTAAGTCTACCATCTATCTTTCAAGGTGGGAAGTTTGCACCTTATTAACTTTATTTACCCCATAGTCTGTCTTGCTTCCAAACTATTGTGAATTAGCTATCATGTTTGCTATCAAAATTCTTACAGCATTGGGAGTCTTATCTACTAGAGCTCCTCTATTTGCAACAATAATCATGCTTCTATCTATTGGAAGAAGCCATTCATAAAAATATTGGATCAAGAGCTAATCATTAATCTAGTGTTATGGATAGCTAGCATATGTGTCTTGAATGCCTCCCAATATTTATAAAAGGTCTCTTCATTATACTCCTCCAGGGCTTCAAATTTCATTCTTGATGTTATGAAGGTAGGGAAATATCTCTCTAAGAAAAGTCTTGTCATTTCATGTCATGTACTAAAGGAGCCAGGAGTCAGGTAATATAGTTAATCCTTAGCTGAGTCAACTATTAAGAAAGGAAAGATTCTTAGTTTGACTACTCATTTGAAATTCCCTTAAGCTTCATGGTAGATCAGCAAACAACATGAAACTCCTTAAGGTACTTATGAAGATTCTATCCAACTAAGCCATGAAATGTAGGTAGCAAGTATACTAGGCCAGAAGTTATCCTAAAAGTTACATCAATATCATGATAGTTTATACATAATGGTTGTTGGTTAAGGTTTGGAGCACCTAGCTCCTTCAAGGTTCTCTGATTGAGAGCTATATTCTCCAATCTATTATTAGATGACAAATGGTTAGAAAATAGCTTAATTGCCATGCCAATATTAAGAGAAGAAGCTACTATCTGGTCAAATGAGGAAGTAAAAGCATGAAAAGGTCTAAAATGGTGCTTGATCTCTCTTCTCAAATTCTACAAGGTTTTTTCAATTTTTGGACCATATATTAGCTCAAAATAATGAGAGGATCGAGTTATACACCAAAAGACTTATCAAGAAAACAAAAATCAAAAGAACAAAAATAAAAAAAAAAATTGACACTATAATGCAGAAATATACTAAAAAATTAAAAAAAATCTATCAAATGATGGAATTTTGTGAAAAGAGGTTAGGGATTGTGAAATAGCATAAATTCTGATTAAAAGGTCAGAAACTAGTAGTTTGCCAAATTTTGTCCCCAAATTCCACAAAAATTTTTTATGTCGACTCTTATTGAAAAACCTAAAAACTGAGAAAATTATACATAAAAGGGGGTGAAAGCATAGAAAAATAAATAGCATTTAAAGGATAATCCTAATATTAACATCCTAAATACTAAACTCTACTAAAAATACAAGAATTAATCTAGGCAATCCCTGGCAATTGTGTCAAAATTTGACGGTTGTCGAGACCGACAAAGGTAATATACTAGACTATTTTAGCTTTTATCAAGGATGAGATTTGGTTAAACCATAGAGACTAGAGATTAATTCAATATATTAATAATAAAGGTAGAGGAGTTGAATGATTAACTATTCAAAATAAAAAAATTAAACAACTACAATAACATAAACAAAAGAATTAAAGGTGAAAAGGAAATTTAATGGAAAAGCCACAATCCAAGGGATTCTTGCATTCAATTCAATAACTAATTATTGAGACAAATGTTTCATTTTCTCTTTAATCACTTAGCTAAGAATCAAATCAGGCCTAATACCTAATCATTTCTTGCTAATTTTCATCTAATTTGGGTAACCAAGCCTATGACTCAAGTAACCCTTATTGGCGAATTTATCAAAGCCAATACCTCAATCAACTCAAAAATATCATTAGGATTTAAAAATACCAAGACTGATTAATAAACTCACCCCAGTAGCAAATTCATTAATCCCCCTTGTTTCTCTAAGATAATTGACTTGCATTAGTGTACAACCAAAAAGCCTAGTGCTACTTAAGCCAAACAACCTTAGCTAGTAGTTAATTACATTGAATAATCAATTAGGGGACCCCAATTAATTAATCATCCAAAGCAATAATGGCACTAAAATAGGGAAGCAAGGAAACCAAATGAGCAATAAATCAACAATAAAAACAGGTCTTAAAATTAATAAGATATTTGAAGTAGAGTATCCCTTAGATTGAATAAAAAGTTTAGCTATACATTAAAATAAAAATAACATAAAAATCAAAGAAAATAGAAAACCTTAAAAGGAATGGTGTTCTTTTCCTAGGAGAGCTCTTCCTTCCCACAGAAGTAAACAAAAGAAATAGGTTCTAAAGAATTAGACAATTAGGATTCAACAAAGCTTTTATATGAGCTAACTGCTCTTTTTCTTGACTTAGGTTTCTAATTAGGCTAGAAGGAGGCACAATTGGATATGGGTCTCTTCATAGAAATTGTAGTCCCATCTCTTAAACATCCAATGGCTTTGATTTTGCTGAAAAATTTGATCTCTAACTTAACTTATGGGCCAAAAATCGTAACAATCTTATAGAGTAGTCTAACTTATAACCGAATTCATGACTTGCATCCATAGCCTTGAAACTTTATTAAAACGGTGCAGTCTAACTTCAAATCTTTCATAAAATTCATGGGGGTTGGATCTTAGCTATTCAATAGGGTTAAATTTGTATCAAAATGAGGTATAGAGCTCCAATTATGGTTAAAATATCAAGACTAGTTCTAGGTCAGCATTTCAACACTCTATTTTAGTTTTTGAGCTAAATTTAACCTTAAAATAGTTGAATTAGGCTTTAAAATCCCTTCCAAAGATATAAGAATCATCTTAAACTAAAATCCAGAACTCAAGACACACTTAAAAACTTGAAATAGTTCCAAATTAATTTCATTAAGCTAAAAAATTGACCAAACCAAGAATTTGATCACAAGCATCCAATTAAGCATAAAATTATGACAAAAGACTAAATATAGAAGGAACATAATATATATATAAATTATGTTCATCAATTTCAAAGAAAAGAATTTTACAAAATCTGACGGTGTCTCCTTTATTTTTCAAATGTTTATTAGGGTCACATGCCTTCGATACAATTTGTACTTGACAATAACCAACATAACATAACATATGACAATTATACACACACATACATACACGCACATATGCATACTTAATCTATACAACAACTGCCAAATGATTTCCAAACTTTTTGTTCAGTCTCCAGCTTTATTGGTTCAACTCGGTAGTTGGATTGAAATTGCCAAGTTTAATGAGCCGATGAACAACCCAGGTCTAATGTTCTAAAAACACAATATTTTTAAAATAGAAAACTAATAAGTTTCATTGAAACTCTGCAAGTGAATAATTCACTAGAGAATACAAATAATTGAAAATACATGTTCTAGTAAAATCAAAATATGTCCTTAAATATCGAAAGTACCTTGCAAATTAAATTCTATCTTTAACAATATGATAACTTACTTTTCATAGTTTCAAATGAGTTCTAAGATACATTTTGTAAGATTTGAGAAGTACATTCTAAAGTAAATCATAGGATTTCAACTTGGAACCAATATGGAAAACAAAACTAGAACTCATTTACAAATCATACTTTGTACTTCTAAATATCTCTTGATAACTAAGAGTAAAACACAAAATGGCTTTAACAATGCTCATATAGCATAAGAATTTAAAACTTAAAACTAAGATATGAGATTTCAAGCAATTCATCATAAATGAAAAGAGATAAGTACATAACAATAGGTCTACTACTTTTGTTGTTGGAAGTGGTACAATCAATGTTGCACCTAATATTTCTTTATCTAATATTTTATGTGTTCCCAACTTCCCATTCAATTTACTCTCTATCAACCAATTAACATGAATCTGTAATTGCGACATTTTCTTTTTCCTTGGTTAATGTGTTTTTCAGGATCTTTTGACGAAGAAGATTTTTGATAGGGGATATGACTTTGGTGGGTTGTACGTGCTTGATGAAAAAGTTTCTCAATCAATTGTTGCATCTACTACCCTCACTCCACATCAATTACATTGTTGTTTGGGTCATCCTTGTTTAGCATCTTTAAGGAAATTATATCCTGGTTTAAAGTCTATTTCTACTTTAAATTGTGAATCATGTCAGTTTGCTAAACAACATCGTCCATCTTATATTCCTTGAGTCAATAAATGAGTTGCATCCCTTTTTGAATTAGTACATTCAGATATTTGGGGTCCTTGTCTTGTTATTTCCAAATCTAGTTATCATTATTTTGTTACTTTTGTTGATGACTTTTCAAGAGATACTTGGCTTTATTTGATGAAAAATCAATTATAATCATTTGATATTTTTTTTAATTTTCATGTCGAAATTAAAAATCAATTCCAAACATCAATACGCAACTTTCTAAGAGATAATGCTAAAGAATACTTTTCAGTAAAATTTTCTTCTTATTTGTCATAGCACAGTATAATTCATCAGTCATCTTATGCAGTTACTCCACAACAAAATAGAGTAGATTAAAAGAAAAATCGCCATCTATTAAAGGTAGCTTGTGCTCTCTTGTTTCAAATGAAAGTGCCTAAGGTGTTCTAGGCAAATGCGGTTGCTACAGCGTGTTTTTTGATCAATCTTATGCCATTTTCAATTCTTGATGGGCAGGTACCTTTTTCTCTTTTGTTTTCTTCTCAGACATTATTTTCTCTCACTCCATGTATTTTTGGATGCACATATTTTGTTTAGGATCATCATCCTCAAATTTCTAAATTAAATTCTTGATCTTTGAAATGTGTCTTTCTTAGATATTCTCGAACTCAAAAAAGGCATCGATGTTATTCCCCAGTATTAAGTCATTATATTATTTCTTCTGATGTTAATTTCTTTGAGTCTACTCCATTTTTTGGATCTTTTGAGTCTTCTTGCTTGGTGTCAGATTTTGAATTTAT
>JANHAO010020051.1:0-12999 GCA_026873985.1 Saraca asoca | reverse complement strand
TATGCTTATTTATTTGATGTGACACAACTGTAGCTTGTAATTAAAGCCCATCCTTCCTTTATAAATAGGAGGATATTGTTAGCAGAAGGGTTGGCCGGAAAAAATACTCAGAATGATGATAATGAAAAAAACTCTCTACCATGGACGTAGGATCCAGCAAATCTGGATTTAGCTGAACCACGTAAAAAACCTTGTGCCTTCTCTCCTATCTCTTCTTCGATGAACTCAATTGATCAACCTATGTGCACACTAATCTAGAATAGGTCAGGGATCCCAAAGAATCCCCCGCTGGCCGGAGTTTGGAAGTGCAGACCAAAATTCGACGTCAACAAGTTCTTTGTCCGCTGGAGTTTGGGTTGTAGATGGGTGACTTAGGGTGTGCATGGCATCCCGTATAGGAAGCTATTAGCCTTAGCTTTTAGTAGGGTTTACTTATAGTGACCTGACCGATCTTTTTCCTTTGTGTAGATGGGCGCAGGTCATGGACACTATCGTCACCAAATTAGGAATGAATATGACAAACCCAGCTCCCCATCCCAGAGCCCCGAGCTGGTGTGGCATCTAGATGAAGTGATCTCGAGGAGTGGTGAGGTTGCTAGGGGCTTCATTGCTCGTCTAGACTCCATTAGGGGCCAAGGGGCCACTGCAGATCAATAACCTTTTGATCGTCATGTGTTTAGTCTACACTTCTCATCTATCCATTTCCATGAGCTCTAGATTACAGTCCAGACATATTAACTCCCTAAGGGATGTTGTCTCATGGTGCCTTCATTGGATGACTATGTTCCCTATCCATCTCAGAGGTTTATCATCGTTACCCTCCCACTCCTCGTTGTAGGACTTAGGTTTTCAATGCACCCTTTTATTATTGACTTTCTGAACAAACTGAAACTTAACCAAGCTCAGCTTACTCTGAATTCTTATACCTAGCTCATCTCTCTGGCACTAATTTACTTGGGCAATGATTTTCCACTACTATCGGCTGAGGTCTTGTGTTACTTATATAGTCTTAGGCATGCGAGCATATTGGATGGGCTCTATTACCTCACGGCCCGGCCGACGGCGCATAAGATCCTACCACAAGGGGATGCTAAAGGGAGGTCTAATGTAGGGCATTATAAAACCCGTTAGTTTTATATCTCATGCCCCTCCCTGTGCAATCTAAAAAATTTTAGATTTGTTCTTACTCCTGGTGAGCTGCTTTCACTAATACTTCTCATATAATACACCACTTCTCATGTAGGATTTTATTGAGACTTTTATTCTATATACACAAAAATTCAAAGAATTACATGAATGTTTACACTTACTGAGTAATTTTTACAAATATTGGGGGGCTTTATTGATAATAGCAGCGAAGATGTTCGGTATTCCAGGCTTGGGAAAACTCTGTCCCTTCCATATCTGCCAAATGATTAGCTCCATTGGCAATAACTTTCTTAATAAGGTATAGGCCTTCCTAATTGGGCCCCAAGGTCCCTTCACTGGCTTTGTACACTTCCAGAAGGATAAGACACAGAATGAGATCGCCAAGCTTATAGCTCCGACCTCACACCTTTTGGTTATGGTACCTCACGACTTGCTGTTGGTAGGTCGTGACCTTGAGGCAGGCTCTCTCCCTCGTCTTTTCCGTAAGATCTAGGTTTGTAGTGAGCAGTTGATCATTGTCTTCTGGATTAAAGGTAATTCTTCACTGAGACACTATTTCAAGTTCCACAGGGATCATCGCTTTGCGCTCCTATACCATCGAGAAGGGGGCTTCTCCTATGGCATTGCACACTATGGTTCTGTACGCCTATAGTACCTTTAGCAGTTCATCTATCCATGCTCCCTTCTTGGCCTCCAACTTCGCCTTCAAGATTTATTTGATAATCTTGTTGATGGTTTCAATTTGCCTGTTGGCTTGCAGATGATTTATGGCTAAGAAGCTTTTTGTGATTTTGAGATCATTGTAAAACTTGATGAACTGCTTGCTATGGTCCCATTATTAGTCACAATCTGCTGAGGGACTCCAAATCTACAAATAATGTTGCTCCACACAAATCTTTTGATCTTCGTAGATGAGATCTCAGTGAGCTTTTTTGCCTCTGCCCACTTAGTAAAGTAATCAATAGCTACTATCTCATGTTTGCAATTACCGCCAACTACTGGGAGTGGTCCAATTAGGTCTATACCATAGATTGCGAAGGGCTATGGACTAACCATCTACCACAGGTAGGTTGGCTGAGTTCATGGGATCTTCTTCACGAACTTTTGACATTTATCATACTTCCTGATGAGGTTGACAGTGTCCTGCTTCATTGTGGGCCAACAGAACCCTTATCAGAGAGTTTTTTGAGCCAAAGATAGCTCCCTGACGTGGTTTCCACAATGGCCTGCATGGATTTCCTTTAGAACGGTGTCGTAGTTGTTGCCATCAATGTATCTTAAAAGTGAGGTAGTGAACCCTCTTCTATATAGCAGGTCATTGTAGATGCAATATCTGGCTACCTGAGCTCACAATTGTCATGCCTCGAGCTTGTCTTCCGGTAGCTTGCCATCTTATAGATAATCTAGGAATGGATTCATGCAAGAGCCTGGTGCTTTAGCAATTGTCATCACGACATCCTTTTGCTTGATGCTCAGGGACAAAAAGACTTGGATTGGGAGCGCCCTTAAGAAGTCAACATCTTTAGTCGTAGCTAGGTGAGCTAAGGCATCAACGTGCGCGTTTTGAGCTCGCGGTATTTGGTTGACTTCATATTGTTAGAAGGAACTTAGTGATTCTTGGAATTTTTGGAGATAACTGGCCATCTTCAACCCTTAGGTTTGGTATTCACCCCTCACGTGATAGACAACGAGCTGTGAGTCACTGAAGATCCTCAGCCTTTTAGCTCGCACCTCCTTAGCCAATCACAACCTGGCTAGCAGCGCTTCATACTCGGCCTAGCTGTTGGTAGCCTTGAAACCAAACCTCAAAGCACAAAGGATGTTATATCCTTCTGGGCTAATTAGGAGCACTCCTGCTCCGGCCTTTTGATTGCTCAATGACCTATCTACATATAGTTCTCACCACAGAGCTTCCAAAGTTTCTACCTTCTCTTGCATGGGCCCGGTGAATTTTGTAATGAAGTCAGCCAGAGCCTGCCTTTTGATTGTTGGCCTCAGCTTGTATTCAATATCAAACTGGACAAGTTCGATTGCCCATTTGAGCAACCAACTTGAAGTCTCTGTCTTTTGCAAGGCTTGCCTAATATGGAACTGTGTGAGAACCCTTATGATGTGGGGTTAGAAATAAGGTCATAGCTTTCTTGATGTAATTACTAGGCAGTAGGCGAGCTTTTCCATAGGCAAGTACCTCATCTTTACGTCCAACAATCTCTTGCTCATATAATAGATAAGGAACTGAGCTCCTCCCTCTTCTTACAGTAGGGCTGTGCTAAGGGCTTGTTGGGACACTCCCAAGTATACGATCAACTTCTTGCCCTCCTTTGACTTAAACAGGAGTGGAGCTCGTCTGAGATATTATTTAAGTTCTTGAAAGGTGACCTCGCATTCTTGCGTCCATTCAAACTTCTTTGCCTTTTTTAGAATATCAAAGAAGGGTACGTATTTATCTGGTGCCTCTGAGAAAAATTTGTTGAGCACCGCGACTTGGCCGTTCAAGCTTTGCATGACTTTGGCTCCCGAGGGGGATTGCATGTCGAAGAGAGCTTTAATTTTTTTCAAATTTACTTCGATCCCCCTACTGTTCACCATGAAGTTGAAACTTTCCTGAAGCAACTCTGAATGCGCACTTATGCGGGTTCAATTTCATCCGGTACCTCCTCAAGATCTAGAACATTTTGTCCAAATCATGGATATGGTTGGCAAGTTGTTTGGACTACGTTAACATATCATCCACTTACACCTCCATTGTTTTGCTGATTTGATCTCACAACATCATATTCACTAATCGCTGGTAAGTCACCCCTGCATTTTTTAGCCTGAAGGGCATTACCTTATAGTAGTATAGTTCGCGATTGATGATAGACGAGGTGTGCTCTTCATCCTGTGTGACCATTGGGATCTAATTATATCCTGAGTAGGTGTCCATGAAGCTAAGGAGTTCATGTCCCGCTATCGTGTCCAGGAACTGGTCGATTCTTAGCAAAGAGAAGCTGTCTTTCAGACATACTTTGTTTAAGTTAGTGAAGTCAATGCATGTTCTTCACTTTCCATTTTTCTTCTTCACGAGGACAAGATTGGCCACCCAAGTGGGGTAATGGGCTTCCCGGATAAACTTATTCACTAGTAGCTTATCCACCTCTTCCTTTAGCACGGCATAGTGCTTGTCAGTCATAGGTCTTCTCTTCTGACAAACTGGTTTGTGCTGGGGGTCAATATTGAGCCTGTGCGACATAACCTCAGGGTCAATGCCCACCATATCTTCATGGTTCTAGGCAAAGACATCTAGATTGGCCTTGAAAAACCTTAGCTAACTGTGATTTCACGTCAGATGACAAGCTCTTCCCCAACTTAAGCCATCTTTCTACATCCATTTCACTAACCTTTACTTCTTCAAGCTATTCAATGGGACCAGTAGTGCGTTCAGTATCCACCTCACGAGGGTCGAGGTCATGGTTGACCCCCTGGTGCTAATGGCTTGGGGCTCTCCTTCGGACACCACATGTACGTTTTTTCCTTGTGCCTTGAGCTTAACTACATCCTCGTAGTAGTGCCGAGCTATTTGCTACTCTCCCCACATGCATTCAACTCCATTTTGGGTCGAGAATTTAATGGTGAGCATCTTAGTAGATGTGATCACATCAAGTTCGTTCATGGTGGGTCACCCAGCACCACATTGTAAGCTGAGGGACAATCTATAATCAAGAAATCTGCCATAACAGTTACTTAATGGTCCAACTCTCCTAGAGTGAGTGGGAGTCTAATCTATCCCACCAACATTATTCCATCTCTTGTGAAGCTATAAAGGGGCTCGGGGGAAGGATTTAACTGGTTTGTACTCATGTCCATCTAATTGAAACATCCTTTCTACATTACGTTGATGAAGTTGTCGGTATCGACCATTATCCTCCTCAAATCAACGTTGCCAATTTTGGCTTGGATGACTATCGCATCATTGTGAGGAGCGTGAATCCCTCATGCATCTTCTTCCATAAATGTGATGCTATCTGAGGCTACTTTAGCTTTCTTCGCAAGTCTTTTACATTCCATATGACTCACAAGTAGGGCATAGTCCGCTGCTTGCACATAGCAGTCGCACGACCTGTTTGAGGTGCTAGCGATGTAAGGTCCATCATGAATAGTAAATATAGTCCTCACTAAAGGCGTTTCCTTGTACTCTGGGGTCTGCTAGTGCTGATGTTGTGTCGATTGCTTAGGACGTAGGGGTCGTCATCTTCAGGGTCTCATCACATAATCTCTCAAGCGACCTCTCTTGATGAGGTCCTCGATGGTGTCTTTTAGTGCCCAACAGTCTGAGGTGTTGTGCCTAACTTCGTTATGGTAGACACGGAACTTATTTTGATTTCTCCGCTCGAGGGGAACTTTGAGGGGTTTGGGTCTCCTAAAGTCTTCGTTGTCCCTCTTGTTCGTGAAGATCCTGTCAGGAGTGTCTGATAAGACAGTGTAACTATCATAATAACTTTGGCATTGTGACCACTTATTTTTGGCTTTTTTCATAGCCTGACCTTCAGAGCTATTCTTTTGGCCCTCTTTGCTATTCCCGCTACCAACTCTCTTCTTGCTCCGGTTAGAGCCACTCACCTTCTCCTTCCAGTTGAGTTTCTTTAGGCCAAAAGTTTCCTCCCACTGAATCTCTTTGGCAGCACATTCGTAGAACTCACCCAAACTCTTCACCAGAGACTTATATATGTCCTCATATAGCTTCCTATCCTTGTGAAGTTCAACTAAGATAGCTGTGAGAATACTCTCATCCAATAGGTTTTCATGTTGCTGACCTTGCATTAGAATCGGGTAATGTAGTTTTTGAGTAATTCGCCTTTCTGCTAAAAGACTGTCACTAGGTGGCAAGACGAGATGAGTTATTTCTTCAATGCCTTATATTGGCTAAGAAATCTTGCTTGGCAATCCTCCCAACTATGAATGCTGTGAGTTAGGAGACTCTTGAACCACATTCACGATATCTCTCCAAGAGTGGCATGAAAGACTCAGCACTTCACCAACGAACTGGAGGTCCGGAGGTCCATGTGGACATTAAATGCGTCCAAGTGGCTGTATGGGTCACTATCCCCATTATACAGTGAGATATTTGGGATCGTGAACCCATGAGGAAGGGGTTCTATTTTGATTTCTTTAGTGAACGATGTCCTTTCTTCATAAGAGTCTTGACTGCTTTAGGCCATAGGTTTTTTTTCTAACCGCTTCACCCTCTGAAGCAACTCTTCAATCACTGGGTCCTAAGTCTCGTATCGATGACTGGTGGTTCATCGACTCCTATCATCTCACTAATCATAAGAATGACGATCTGAGGTTTTGCACCTTCGACTATGTTCATGGCCAGGTGAGTAACTATCCGACCTGCGCTCATGGTTAATCTCATTGGAGCTTTCTTCTTGGTGTGAGCTCTCGTGCCGCTGATCATCTCTTTCATCTTCATGAACTCTATGGATCTCTAACCTTAGTCATGAGTTGGATGAGTGAATGGAACCGACTCACTGATGTTCAACTCTAACGGGCTCTTCATGTTAAGGTCTTGGCTATTAGGGTCCTCCTTCCGGCATAGTGACTCCAACTTGTCTCTATGCGCCCTGGGCTTGTGCTTGGGCCAATGCTTTAACCATGTCTGCCAGCTCCTTCACAGTACTTCAAGATTTTCTTAGTGCTAGTACCAAGTTTGGGCTTCGTTAACCTCAAAAGTGACAGGTTGGTGTGGAGTGGGAGGTGCCATGCCAACTACAGCACCTGTTGTAGGGGTAATAGAGTCCCGTTGCAGCTGTGCCAGACCTTCAAGCTAGCCAGCAGTGGCTTCTATGCTTTTGGTGGCTTTTCCTTTTGCCATTATAGTTAAAACAGTTTATCAAAAATGAAGAGAACGTAGTGAGGACCTTCCTTCTAGTGCCAAAATATTGATGGCAAAATCTGATCAATAGGTATGAGTTTGATATCACCCCAAATTGTAAGTTAAAGACGTGAGTTAATGGAAAAGAAAGAGGAAAGAGAGGAGGAAGAACAGTAAACACCAGAAGCTTTTATCATGGTTTGGCTAAAGCTAGTTTGGTCCCTACGTCTATGGTGGATTGTATTAGCTTTGTGTGATGATTTTTCTATGCAACTCAACAGAGGTACAGTATCAGTGCTCTCTCATTATGTTAGTGCTCTCTTATTATTCTGGCAGAGTGTCTGCATACAATTTTTCACTATATCCATTACAATGGTCTTCCCCCCATTTATAGAATAGGGGAGGGTTACAAGTGTAATTTGGCAAACAATAAAATAATTATCTTTGCCGCATCGACCAATAAATGCTAGGTTTCAAATAATAAATGCTGGGCAAATCACTATCGGACTGTTGGAGGCTGATGTGTCGATTTTAGAGGCTGACCTGTCGGTTGACAATATGTGCTCCCAGTTGATGATTAGGCTTCCATACTCGTGCTCAGCTCACTATCTTAGCGACCTAGACTCACATTAGGCAATCTATTGGCCACAGGGATTGATCTCGTCACTGGATCCGTCTAGAGTGAGTTTGCTGAAAGATGGTTTGGTCGCTGTGTTCCATTCAGCGAGCTGGTGCCCTTCCTAGCGAGTTAAGTTCTCATTTCTACTTCGACCTGCACTCTAAGTTCACGGCTAGCGAGCTGATATCCCCACTATGCGATCTTAATTGTTGGGTGATTTGGGCCCCTTTTTAGCTGGGCTTAGCTTCTTATTAGGCCTTGACCAGTCTATTTTGCATTGTCTAAAAAATACCCATAACAAAATGGATAAAAAAAACTTTGTATTACATACATCCTTATGCTAGATCTATTTCTAATATCTTAAAAAAAAAAAAGAAATGATCTCTACTCACCGACCTCATGATTTACATTATAAGATGATTAGATCAATGAGCATGTAATCGAAATCATATGTATTAATAAATGCAATAAAAGTGCAGCTCTACACATGGACTTAATAGAAGTATAGCACTTTCAAAGGTTCCACTCCTTACTATGATCAAAGTAATAAAAAAATTAATAAATGCAATATACATTTTTTATTTGAATAAAACTATACTTAGAAATATTGAACACCTGAACCATTGCTTCAAATTGTAAAGGGAGGCAGAAGCCAGGTTGGGCAATTGTGCAATACCTCGGGACTTCTCATCCATTCACACAATAGTATCCTGAGTATGAGGCAGGATCTGTAAAACATATGGAATGCCTACAAATAAATATCATAAAAAGAAATTATTATGCCAAGTTTTGAAAAGTATTAAGTGTTATCATTTAGATTCAACATCACAACTTGTAAGATCGGGCTTTAATATCACCAAAACAATATAGTAAAATAGGTCCAGAACATTAACAAAATCTTTCTAGTAGGAAAAGGAAGGAAGATGGCAAGGGAAGGACATGTACTTCTTGCCAATGAACAATATAAAAAATTGAAGAACTTAGAAGCTCAAGGGTTCTAATTGAAGCATTTTCAGCAAAATTGAAATAATTGTGCAAATAATATTTACAGATTACCACAAATTCTTTAAAATTCTAACGACAAACTCTTTGTCTACTTATATAGGGAGGAATTTTTTATGACATACCTTTTCAACTTTGGGACATTCAAACTGTTATATGCAAAAAATGGCCTCGAGAGCTCGTAAGCCCCGGGCACGCCAAAGGCACTCAACGATCTTCGCTTCACCCATAAGAAAGCGGCACAACGAAGTTGTCCTAGCACCATCCCCCGAAGCAAGCCCTCGCCTCGCGACATAACGACCCAGCGATCCAGCGAGAAGATCACAAGACCCGTTCGCCAAGCAGGTAAGCACCCTGCTCGAGCCGGCTACCTTGTTACAGCAGTTCCCATGACGTCCCCAAGCCAGGAATTCCCGCTCGGGACACCCAGCACCTCGCTTGGCAAAATAGCACCAAGCAGCAGACGCCGATAGGCTCAAGTCTATAGCCGATCAAGGGGGCTCACCCCACAACCTACATTCTGCAGTAGTCGAATTATAGCATTTTATTGTCTTTTCCATTTATAGCTTGATGTAACACAATTGTAGCTTATAATTAATGTATGTAACTCCTCCTTCCTCTATAAATAGGATTGCATTGTTAGAAGAGGGGGAGTGCCAAACTTTGTTAGCAGAAACTCTGCTAAAATCATTGCTCAGCACATCAATAAAATCTCCATCGTGGACGTAGGGTCCGGTACCGCCCGAATTTAGCTGAACCACATTAAACTCATTGTCTTTCCATCCCTTCTTCCTCTCGATTCATCTTCTTCTACACTTTGGAAGTAGTATTGGATCCCTGAACTCCCTTCCATTGGCCAGAATCTGGAGCTTTCTGCAGGAGCCAAATTCTGACGTCAACATTTTGGCGCCATATGTGGGGACCATCTGCTCTCTGAAGTCTCCATTGCAGCCTAACAATGGCCAGAGGAAGAATAACTTGGAGCTTAACCACTCCAGCCCTCCAACCGACGGACACTCCCATTGTAGGGGCTCACCAATAGTCTACTACTGCTCCTGAAACTCAAGAGGCATAAATGCCCTATCAGCCTTGCCTAGCGCTCGAAAGCACGATAAGAAAGCTGGCAGAAATCATCAAAGCGCTGGCGTAGGCCTAAGCTCAGAGCATGCAGAGACAAAAAGAATTCATGGTACAGCTCTAGCAGCTTCGTAAAGAGGCTTAAAAGGAAACTCGTAAAGATCATGATAGCCAGCAACTGGGGGGCTCTCAACGAGCGGGAAGCTCTACCCCTCAGTCTGAGATGCACGACTGGACAATGGAGGAAGTCCTCCGCAGGCTCGAACGGCTAGAGGAGTATCCACAACCTCAAAACCATTAGCCTCACCGCGAGGAAAGCTCCCTATTTTCTGTGGACATTGAGACGCAACCTCTTTCATAGAAACTCAAAGTAGCCGCTATCCCACTATCCAACAGGAACAGCGACCCGGACAACCACTTGGACGCGTTTAGTACTCAGATGGACCTCCAGATAGTCGACCCCCTAGTGAAGTGTCATGTCTTTCCTGCCACATTAGGGGAAACGTCTTGGGCATGGTTTAGGTGCCTCTCGGCTCGCAGCATCGGTAGTTAGGAAGAATGCCAAAGGAAATTCGTTAACTAATATCGAGCGCTAAAGAAATAACTTGTGCCTCCTTGCCACTTCGCGATGATGTTCTAGCGAAGGGACAAGTCGCTCAAGGACTATGTAACCCGATTCAGGCATAAGGCCAACTCCGTGGAGAATCCTTCGGAGGAGGGCATTCTAATGGCTATCTTAGTGAGACATCACAAAGACGGTAAATTGTACCGAAGCCTCTACAAGTCCCCTGCTCGAGACCTCACCGAATTCTATGATCGGGCAAGCAAACAAATAAGATGGGAAGAAACCTTTGGAACGGAGGAACCCAAGCATAAAGCGGGCTATAGTGGTCCTACCACGAGCCAAAAAAGGGGTAGTGAGAGTCACAATAACCCCACTCCTCATCTCACGAAGAAGGCGAAGCCTCAGCGACCTGAAGGCCGCTTCAAGAGCTACAGCATCCTGTCAGACACACAGGATAAAATCTTTACCACAGAAAGGCATAATGAGGATTTCAACAAATCCAGACCGTTGAGGGTATCTGTCAAGTTCAGAGACCCAAGCAGATTTTGTGCTTATCACAATGAGGTTGGACACACCACCTCAGAATCTTGGACACTAAAAGACGCCATAGAAGACCTCATCAGAAGAGGTCGACTACTGGATTATGTGGTAAGACCACCGGGACAACGTACTCAATAGGCTCAACGAGTTGTCACCCAAGAGCTTGAGCCCTCTATCTGAACCATATTCTAATCCTGTAACTTTCATCTGTTATCAATGGTGTCTAGTTGTACCGACTGTTGTATGTTGAATCAATGTAAATTGTCGATTGGCCAAGCATTATCTAGACAAAGAGTTCTTTACCCTGTCATTGCTATCTCGCTACAATGAATGGTTCTCACCTCGCTACAACATTACTATGCAATCTTGCTACAACAAAACCAAAACAAAACCGAGGGTGAGACGGCCTTGAGCCTACCTCGCAACACCCAAGGGTGAGATGACCCCTGAGCCTACCTCGTAACACCCGAGGGTGAGACGCCCCCTAAGCTTACATCGCGGTTATGAAAACAAAATTGAGGGGTGAGACGACCTTGAGCCTACCTCGCAACACCTGAGGGTGAGATGGCCTTGAGCCTACATCGCAACACCGAAGGGTGAGACGACCCCTGAGCCTACCTCGCAACACCCAAGGGTGAGACGGCCCCTGAGCCTACCTCGTGGTTACGGAAACTAAAATAGTACTTCAGCGAATGGTTTTCACCTCACCATAACAAAACAAAATCGTTGCAGCTTTCATGCAACCGATCAACCATAGCTCTTATATAGACAAATTTCTCATGTCTCAAATGAGATTTCTCAGGCACAGCTTGCATGCTACCTTTCTCTCTCACTCACTCAAAATAAATTGAGTAATCAAAAAAATAAAGCATAGCCGATTGGCCAAAAAGAGAAATTTTATTGATCATCAGAAGTGTACATAAAGCGATACGTGAAGCATCCGATTACAGTACTCAAAGAGAAAGAAAAACTCATACAGTAAAAAGACCTCGTCCAAGCGAGGCAAAATTACATCAAGAGAAGAAGTGCAGAAATAATGGCAAAAAGCTCAGCAACCCGGCATAACCATTCCTACATGAAGAGCAGAAGGCCGGTCATCGAGCTTGTGCCTGTAGGAAGGACAGCTCCTGCCCAAGTTACTCCTGCTTATATTCCTCTGGTGCATCCTCCTGAGCTAGACCCAGAGCAAACCAAAAAGTCGTAGAAGCCGATTGGCCAGGTAGCAGCACCACAAACGACAACTGGAGGAGGTGGCCTAAAGACATCATAAGATCCCCTAGGAACCCACCAAGCAGATCCTACGGTGGAGCCACATGCAACGAGCTATCCATATCTCCCGACACTCTACAACAGGCCATCCATGTCTCAACAAAGCTTCGTCGGAAGCCAAGACACCAAAACGCAGGGGGCTCTTCAATCTCTTTCATTGAGTTTCTCTGGGATGAAAGAAAGAATGCCCTAGGCTATAAAAAGACCCGCTCAAGCCTTTGAAGAATCTAGAAGACATATGTCCTGATCTTCATCCAACGGCTTGAAACAAGTGGCAATGCCACGCCAACAGCCAAAAATGGCAAACAGAAGAAAGCATGGCCTAAAGTAGAACAAAAAGACATCTGACATGACACTTTGGTCAAAGGAGGACACTGACTGAAGATACGAATCAAGCCTTGAAAACTTACAACTCCCGATCCGCAAAGCAAACTGAGAGTTGGGGGGCTTATGTTATATGCCAAAATGGCCTCGAGAGCTCGTAAGCCCTGGGCACGTCAAAGGAACTCAGTGAGCTTCACTTCGCCCATCACAGCGAAGTTGTCCTGGCACCATCCTGTGAAGTAAGCCCTCACCTCGTGAGGCAGCGACCCAGCGATCCAAAGAGAAGATCACAAGACCCACTCGCCAAGCAGCCAAGCACCCTGCTCGAGCCCATTACTTCACTACAGCGGTTCCCATGACGTCCCTAAGCCAGGAATTCCCACTCGGGATGCCCAACACCTCGCTTGGAGCAACAACACTAAGCAGCAGATGTCGACAGCTCAAGTTTACAGCCGACCAAAGGGGCCCACCCCGCAGCTTACATTCTGTAGTAGCCGAATTGTAGCCTTTTATTGTCTTTTCCATTTATAACTTGATGTAACACAACTGTAGCTTGTAATTAATGCATGTAACTCCTCCTTCCTCTATAAATAGGATTGC
>JANHAO010020050.1:0-13000 GCA_026873985.1 Saraca asoca | reverse complement strand
TGTTATTCATTCTTTCCTACCACTCTATTTTAATCTGTCTGGATAGTTGATTTGTAATTGTTTTGGTAATTAAAAAGAAGTAGAGTTTCCCTGTGGGATCGACCCGTACTCGCCGGTTCTGTGTTACAACTACACCGTGCGCTTGCGGTATTTTTAAAACGTGTAGTAAGTTTGCAGCACATCACAAACATGCGATAGTAGCCATAGATTATTTCACCAAATGGGCAGAGGTGAAGGAACTTGCTAAAATCTCATCTGCCAAGGTTGAAAAGTTCGTATGGAATAATATTATTTGCAGATTTGGAGTCTCTCAGCAAATTGTGACCAATAATGGGACTCAGTTCACTAGCAAATAGTTCCTGAATTTCTACAACAACCTCAAAATCACTAAAAGCTTCACAGTCGTAGATCATCCGCAAGCCAACGGGCAGGTAGAAGCTGTCAACAAGATCATCAAGCAAATCTTAAAAACCAAATTAGAAGCTAAAAAGGGAGCTTGGGCGAACGAATTGCAGAAGGTGCTCTGGGCCTACAAGACTACGCCTTGCAGCTTTACAGGGGAAACTCCCTTTTTAATGGTATATGGATGCGAAGCAATGATCCTAACAGAACTTGAGGTCACAACACAGTGAAGAATTGCTTTCAACTCGGAGAGTAATGGTTAACTACTTACTATGAACTTGGACCTTGTGGAAGAGGCAAAAGAAAGAGCTAGCCTCAAAATTGTTACCTACTAATGACACATTGCAAGACATTACAATCGTAGAGTGTGGACTCAAAAATTCAAACCTGGCGACCTCATCTTACACCTCACCCTTCTTAGAGCATGTAAACCCAGCGAGAGGACTTTAGGACCAAATTGGGAAGGTTCGTACCTTGTTAAAAAGGTCATAGGCAATGGAGCCTACCATCTAGCGGACGTGAATGGGTAAAGTTCCCCTGAGCTTGGAATGTGAGCACTTTCGTCGCTATTATCAATAAGTGTCCTAGCACATATAAGAGTTAGTTTATTGTAAATGTTGATTTAATTCTTTGAATTTTTGTAGAATAAGATCCATGAAGAATTCTATATGGAGTAATGTGTTATACAAATAATAATAATAATAGTTAATATAGGACATTGAACTCTCATCCTAGTATAAACAAATAATATCACATATTCAAGCATGAAAGTCAAAGAAAAATGAAGAAGAATGTGTCCAGCTTTTATTACAGCAAAATGATTCCATACAAATAATTCAAAAAGTTTGTTATAAATCTTAGAAAAGAGATTCAAAATTACAAAGTTCATATTTTAAGAGGCTAGAGCTTTGGGAGCCAAGTCTTCGCGAGATTGGAGGTCAGGAGTTGGAGCATCAGGAACATTTGTCGTCAGGGTAGCCATAGCGACCTACGTGTTGCTTTCTCTTTGAACAACAACTTCCACAAGAGAGGCTTTGATTTCAGCACTCTTTCCCTTCCCTGAGGAGCTGATCTTGGCAACTCTCCTCTTGTAATGATCCACAACCTCTAGAGCTTGTGAGCCAAAGAAAGAGAAGTTTAGCTGTAGATATTTCTCCCATAAAGTATAGAAGAAAGCTACACAAGTCTTAGACTTCGTTTCCTTGGCCATTTCTGCCCTCAGTGAAGTTGTCTTTACTCTAACTTAGGTTGTTTCCTCCTTAGTGAGATCAATCTCCCTCTTCAGCACCTTCAACTCCTCAGTGGTAGCCTTAGCTTGCTACTCTGGGGATCTCGCCCCCTGCTTAGTAACCTTGGCCATTCTCATCACTTCCTACACTTGCGACTGAGTCTCGTCTAACTCTATCCTAGCCTTGTTTAGATCATTGGTTGCGAGTTTAAGATTCAACACAGTAACCTCATGATTCCTTACCTCACGAGATAAAGTAGCTTTAATTTCCTTGACTTTGTCCCTCAGCTCCAGGACCTCGGCTGTCAAGACCGCCAACTCATTTAAGAGACTAGACTTCCCCTCATCCTGGGCTTGGAGCACATCATCTATCTTCATCAACATCAATAAGCTTTGCAAGAATGAATAGTAAGATTAGATTACAAAGTAAATAGGATAATCAAGACAAGAAACACTACTTACTACTAAGCCATGGTAGGCTACGTATCCTACTAACCTTCCAATGGAGAACTCCTCAGCCTTTAATACTCCTTTCTTATCGTTAGATCCCAGGATTGTACCCATGCTATCAATAAGGGTCTGAACATACTCCTCTATTTTAAAGCCAGGCTCAATCTGTTACACCACAGCCTCGACCTCCAGCACTGCGCTCTTGTGAGAAGCCACCTTCTTCTTTCCCTTATTGACCTTCCGCTTCTTAGGGGGAGGACCAGAAGGGGTAGCGACATTAGTTGCAGCTGCCTCTTTAGGTTGTAGTGTTAAGGTCGGTCCGTGTGAAAGGACCATGACTAGAGCTGTTGGCTGATCTACAACGACTGGGATCATATCGATCTCGGGAGCCAAAGGGGTCTTTGATATGTTTGGTTATCACAGCCGAATCAAATTAGAAATTTATAATACTGGATTACACTATTATATATATAGCATAGAGCAACACTGGATCGAGTCCAAGGATCATTTTAGGATGATGTTATCAACCAAATTAAGAGATGTAAATTAGGGAGGTTGGCAGAAACTAAATCCTAAGCTAAACTACACTAACATGTAATACAGAAACAAAAACACAACAAAACAACATACAACTAGCCAATGGAATCAACTTGGGATCAATGCATCCTAGATCACTAAATGTTTATTCAATTGTCAATAATCATAACAAGAAGCCTTGGAATAATTAATGAACCTATCCTAAGCAGTCTAGATTCAGCCAAGAAGCAAACACTTCAAAAGCTCAATGTATTGCTTGGTTTCTACCTTTCTCTTCTAAAGTAGATTATGAAGCCACAATCTTATTGAAATATAAACATCATGAAGCCATTCCATTTAGATTTCACAATTAAAATAGAGAAGAAGAATAAATGGCTAACAATTGAATGTAAGAAATAAATACCAAAATCTCAGTATTAATCTTCAACTGTCAACCCTTGGATGATTACAAGATTTAGCATTCCATGGAGGCACAAAAGATACAAAAAAAGGCGAGAGTAAAAGCTTGCTCTCTGCCCTAAAAAACTACTCTAAAACTAAATTAAAAACTACTTACAAACTCAAGCAAAAAGACCTAAAACAAATGGCTTTTCCTGGGTGGAAAAGAAGGCTAGTCTGCTATTTGGTGTGTAGGCAGGTGTAGCTGGTCTAGTTGCTACCTCTACCATTGTGTGCTGCATAATTTTATAGACTACTTTCTCTTCTTTTTCTTTTGATTTTCATCCTTCCAGATAGCTGAGTGTGGGCTAGAGCAAAGGGAGTTACATTGGGCTCAAGCTCATGTCAATTGGGGCCTTAAACCTTCAATTCTACATGGCCTATTTTCGCAACATCTCTACCTCTAGGTTACAGTACATTTTTCATGCCCAAAAGGACATTTTCAGCTCAGGGAGTCTTCATATGAAATGTGGCCTTACATCTCATCTTCCAAATGGGTGTAGTTTCACCTCACTTGGACCTTTATAGCTCAAATTATGGTCTAATAAGTATGCAGAGGTTGGCTGCCCAAGACAGTATTCTGATCTTCATTTTAACTCATAATTCAATATGTGATTCAGTCTTGGAAGTCTTCATGAAAGTTGTAGATCTATCTCGTAGATTTTCAACAAGATAAGAATCACATCAATTGGACAAGTTTAGCTCAAGTTATAACCAGATTACAGAAATCGCTCAAAATGGCCAATTATACAGAATTTTGCAAATTGATTCCAATTGACATCACATTATAAAAACATGCTAACACAGCTAGAAGTAATTCATTTTGGCACTTAAAATGATAAGTATGAGGACAAATAAATACATCAAATATTTTGTTATCAGTTTCCTCCTCATCAGGAGGCAACGTCCTAAGAATGAGATCCATTATTTTATGGTAGTCATTGAAATTGGTGGGCTTAACTTTTATCACTCAGTGGATCCCTATCTCCTTTATGAGCTTAGTGTCTTTGGCTGAGGTGAGCTTGGAGTAGCAGAGTAGACTTTCCTCAAATCAAAAATTGTTCATGAGATCGTTGGTTATTGTGAATTGGTCCAAGATCTCCAACTCCTCAGCCTATAGCATAAGCCTTTTACCGATCTTGTTTGCAAAACCAAACAAAGGTCAGAATTAAAAGTCAATATCAAAGAACCACTAAACTTACTCGCTTCTAGCCTATCTCCCCAAAATGAGAACAAAATCAAAGTTTTTGAGATAGCACAATGAGGGGCACAAAATGTAGAACCAACGAGATTTGTAGCACCCCATGTTGGACCTCCCTTTGGCAAGATCCTTTTGTACACTGTTTGCCGAGCTAAGAGATAGTAGAGCCCATCTAACGAGCATGCACACCTAAGGTCATATAGGTAGCATAAGGTTTCAGGTTGATAGTAGTGGGAGGTCGTTGCCTAAATGGATTAAAGCTAGCAAGGTGAGTTGAGTGTAGGAATTTGGGGTGAGTTGAAATGGGCTAAGTTTTATTTTATTCAAGAAATTAATGATAAGGGCTACATCAGAAATCTAAGTCCCATAATGAGGTGCGGGAGACTGATAGTGACAAACCTCTGAGGCAGATATAGAGCATAATCATCCAGAGTAGGAACTATGATGCTACACCCTTTAAGGAACCTATACTATCGAATTGTAGATTGAAGTTCATGGAGACGAATGGTTAAGGTGTGTAGCTTGAACACCTAGTGATTGGGATGCTAGCTCGCAATGGTCCCTTGACCCTCGATATGGTTCGGACAAGCACTAAAGTCCATAGCGACATCCCCCTACTTGAGGTTGCTTCATCAATATGTTATATAACTACCGTACTCGAGGATGCATCTGGTTCATTGTCCTTGTCCCTAATTTGATGATGGTGACGTGCATGACTTGCTCCCATCTATGCAAAGAAAAAATTGGTCAAGTTGCTACAAGTGAAGTGTATCAAATGCTGGGGCTAATGACCCCCTACACTATAGGCCATGCATACCCTAAGTCACCGCATCAATAGCCCATACTCCGACAAGTGAAGAGGACACAACGACTGGGCCATAGAATCTCGAAAGACTAAAAACAATATCAAAAAACCCTAAGGTCTACTAGCAGACCAACCATACCGATTCAAACAAGCCAAAACGTTTAGCCATTGGCGTGGCGATCTTATTTTTTTGGACCGTCTGATCTAGGACAGCCAAATATCCTTTGGGTCACTCAATGAAATTTGATTATAGCTGGCTGAGGGATAACAGTGCTAATAGGTAGAGCTTGCTTAAACATATTGGCTTGTTTGAATCGGTATGGTTGGTCTGTTGGTAGATCGTAAGGTTTTTCGATATTATTTTTAGTCTTTTAGGATTCTATGGCTCGATCATTGTGTCCGCTCTGCTTGTCAGAGTTTGGGTTGTTGATACGATGACTCGAGGTATGCATGGCTTATAGTGTAGGGGGTCGTTAGCCCCAGTGTTCGATACAGTTCACTCGCAACAACCTAACCAGTCTTTTTCTTTATGTAGATGGGAGCAGGTCATGCATGTTATCGCCATCAAATTAGGGATGAGGACAATGAACCAAATTCATCCCCGAGTACGAAAGTCATATGACATATTGGATGTCGCTACAGACTTTAGTGCTTATCCGAACCATATCAAGGGTTGAGGTATCACTGTGAGCCAGTGTCTCAATCACCAAGTGTTCAAGCTGCACACCCCAACTATTCGTCTCTGTGAACTTCAATCCACAATTCGATCGTACAAGTTCCCTAAAGGGCGTAGCATCATGGTTCCTGCTCCGGACAACTACGTTCCCTATCCGCCTTAGAGGTTTGTCGCTATCAGTCTCTCGTACCTCACTGTGGGACTTAGATTTCTGATGTAGCCCTTTATCATTAATTTCTTGAATAAAATAAAATTCAGCCCATTTCAACTCACCCCAAATTCCTACACCTAACTTATCTCCTTAGCATTAATCCACTTGGGCAATGGCCTCCCACCACCATCATCTGAAATCTTATGCTACTTGTATGACCTCAGGTGCACAAGCTCGTTGGATGGGCTCTACTATCTCTCAACATGGCAGATGGCGTACAAAAGGATCTTGCCAAAGGGAGTTCCAATTTGGGGTGCTACAAATCTAGTTGGTTCTACATTTCTTGCCTCTTGTTGCACTATCTCAAAAACTTTAATTTTTTTCTCATTCTGGGTAGCTAAACTAGGAGTGAGTAAGTTTAGTGGTTTTTTGATATTTGCTTTTAATTTTGATTTTTTTTTGGTTTTGCAAATGGGACCAGTAAAAGCCCTACACTACGGGTTGAGGAGTTGGAGATCTTGGACCAATTCGTGATAACTAACGATCTTGAGAACAATTTCCGATTTGACGAGAGTCTCCTCTGCTACTACAAGCTCACCCCAGCCAAAGACACCAAGCTCACAAAGGAGATAGGGATCCACCATGCTACAGAAGTTGGGCCCACCAATTTTATTGACTACAATAAAATAATGGAGCTCATTCTTAGGATGTGGCCTCCTGATGATGAGGAGGAGACCTCTTTGGACCCCGAGATTGATACGACCCTAGTTGTTGCAGACCAGTCAATAGCTCTAGTCATGGTCCCTTCACAAGGATCAGCTTTAACACTACAACCTAAAGAGGTGACTGCAACTGATGTCGCTACCCCCTCCGATCCTCCCCCTAAGAAGCAGAAGGTCGATAAGGGAAAGAAGAAGGTGGCTTCTCACAAGCATGTAATGTCAGAGGTTGAGGCTGTGGTGCCGCTGATCAAGCCTAACTCTAGAATGAAGGAGTATGTTTAGACCCTTATCAATAGCATGGGTACAATCTTAGGATCTAGCAGTAAGATCAGGGTATTGGAGGCTAAGGAGTTCTCCATTGGAAGGCTCATGGGATATGTAGCCCACCATGGCTTGGTGGTAAGTAGTGTTTCTTATCTTGATTATCCTGTTTATTTTGTAATCTAATCTTGTTGTTCATTCTCACAGAGCTTATTGATGATGATGAAGATAGACAATGCACTCCAAGCCCAGGATGAGGGGGAGTCCGGGCTTATAGACGAGTTAGCAATCTCGATAGCCGAGGTCCTGGAGCTAAGGGATAAAGTCAAGGAAATTGAAGCTACTCTATCTCGCGAGGTAATGAATCATGAGGCTACTATTTTGAATCTTAAACACACAACCAATGATCTGAGCAAGGCCAAGATAGAGTTGGTTGAGACTTAGTCACAAGTGCAGGAAGCGATGAGAATGGCCAAGGTTGCCGAGCAGCAGGCGAGATTCGCAAAGCAGCGAGCTAAGGCTATCATTGAGGAGTTAGGGATGCTAAAGAGGGAGATTGATCTCACTAAGGAGGAAATAGGCCAAGTTAGAGTAAAGACAACTTCACTGGTGGCAGAAACAGCAAAGGAAACGAAGTCCAAGACACAACTTATGCAGCTTTCATATATACTTTATGGGAGAAATATCTAGAGCTAGACTTCTCTTTCTTTGGCCCCGCAAGCCCTGGAGGCTATGGATCATTACAAGAGGATAGCTGCCAAAATCAACTTCTTGGGGAAGGGAAAGAGTGCTGAAATCAAAGCCTCTCTTGCGGAAGTCATTGTTCAAAGAGAAAGTGACACATAGCTCGCTGAGATGACTCCCGGTGGCAAATGTTCCTAATGCTCCAACTCTTGACCTCCAATCTCGCAAAGACTTGGCTCCCAAAGCTCTAGCCTCTTAAAATATGAACTTTGTAATTTTGAATCTCTTTTCTAAGATTTATAATAGACTTTTTGAATTTTTGTATGGAATGATTTTGCTATAATGAAAGCCGAAAACATTCTTCTTCGTTTTTCTTTGACTTTCATGCTTGAATATGTGATATTATTTGTTTAGACTAGGATGAGAGTTCAACATGCTATATCAACTATTATTATTATTATTTGCATAACACACTACTTCACATAGAATTCTTCACGGATCTTATTCTACAAAAATTCAAAGAATTACATAAATAAACTAACTTTTATATGCATTGGGACACTTATTGATAATAGTGATGAAGGTGCTCGGCATTCCAAGCTTGGGGGAACTCTACCCTATTCACGTCCGCTAGATGGTAGGTTCCATACCTACGACCCTTTCAACAAAGTACAAACCTTTCCAATTCGATCCTAAGGTCCTCTTATTAAGTTTGCATGCTCCAGGAAGGACGAGGCGTAGGATAAGCATGCCAAGCTTGAATTTTTGAGTTTGCACTCTGCGATTATAGTGTCTCACAGTGCACCATTGGTAGGTAGCAATTCTAAGGCTAGCTCTTTCTCTTGCCTCTTCCACAAGGTCCAAGTTCATAACAAGCAGTTGACCGTTGTTCTCCGGGTTAAAAGCAATTCTTCACTGTTTTGTGAGCTCAAGCTCTACTGGGATCATTACTTCGCATTCATATACCATTGAAAAGGAGTCTCCCCTATAGAGCTACAAACAAGGCATAGTCCTATAGGCCCAAAGCACCTTCTGTAATTCGTCTACCTAGGCTCCCTCTTTAGCTTTTAATTTGGTCTTCAAGATCTGCTTGATGATCTTGTTGATAGCTTCTACCTGCCTATTGGCTTGCAGATGATCTATGGCTACAAAGCTTTTAGTGATTTTGAGGTTGTCGCAAAACCTCAGGAACTGTTCGCTAGTAAAATGAGTCCCATTATCGGTCACAATCTGCTGAGGGACTCCGAATCTACAAATAATATTGCTCCATACAAACTTTTTGACCTTGGCAGATGAGATTTTAATAAGTTCCTTTGCCTCTGCCCACTTGATGAAATAATCTATGGCTATTATTGCATGTTTACAATTTCCACGAACCATAGGAAGTGGTCCAATTAAGTCCATTCCCTAGATCGTGAATGGCCACGGATTGGTCATTTGTCTTAGGTAGGTTGGTAGAGCTCGTGGCACTTTCATGAATCTTTGGCACTTATCACACCCTTTGATGAGGTCTATAGCATCCTGCTTCATTGTTAACCAATAGAATCCTTATCAAAGAGCTTTTAGTGCCAAGGATAGCCCCCCAGCATGGTTTCTACAATGGCCTATATGAATCTCCTCCAGGACAGTGTTGCAGTCCTCACCATTAATGCATCTCAAAAATAGGATTGTGAACCCTCTCTTGTATAGTGCATCATTACAGATGTCATATCTGGCTTCCTGAGCTCGCAAACGTCGCACCTTAAGTTTATCCTTCGATAATTTATCATTCTGTAGGTAGTCTAGGATCGGATTCATCTAAGAGTTTGGCGTTCTGGCAATCACCATTATGACATCTTACTACTCAATACTTGGGAATGAAAGGAGCTCTGCTAGGATTGTTCCTAAGAGATTAACATCTTCAGTAGTGGATAGGTGAGCTAAGGCATCAGCATGCACATTTTGAGCTCACGGTATTTAATTGACCTCATATTGTTAGAAGGAACTTAATAACTCTTGGACCTTTTGGAGATAGCTTATCATCCTCGACCCTTGAGCTTAGTATTCACCTTTCATATGGCAAATAATGAGTTGTGAGTTGCTGAAAACCTTTAATTTTTTAGCTCGCACTTCCTTGGCCAATCACAATCCCACCAGTAATGCCTCATACTTAGCTTCATTTTTAGTGGCTTGGGAGCCAAATCTTAAAGCGTAGATGACCTTGTGCCCTTCTGGACTAATGAGAAGCACCCCTGGTCTAGCTTTTTGGTTGCTTGATGATCCATCAATGTATAATTCCCAACACTGGGCCTCAGGAATCTCCACCTTCCTTTGAATGGGTCCCATAAATTTTACAATGAAGTCAGCTAGTATTTGCCATTGATGGCTGATCTGGGCTTATATTCAATATCAAATTGGGTGAGCTCGATTGCCTATTTGAGCATCCGTTTTGACTTGTCTTAGTAGGAATTATGTGAGGACCTTTATGCTGTGGGCTTGGAAGTAGGGTCGCAACTTTCTTGAGGCAATGACCAAGTAGTAGACAAGCTTTTCCATGGGTGAATATCTCATTTCAGCATCTAGTAGTCTCTTGCGTACAGAGTAAATGGGGAGTTGAGCTCCTCCCTCTTCTCGTGTTAGGGCTGTACTTAAGACATGTCGGGATACCCTTAGGTATATAATTAATTTCTCACCCTCTTTTTGATTTAGACAAGAGTGGAGCTCGTCTGAGGTAGGATTTGAGCTCTTCAAAGGTGACCTCACACTCTGGGGTCCATTTGAACTTTTTTTCCCTTTTCAAGATGTTGAAGAAAGGGATGCACTTATTTGTCACCTTCAAGATGAATCTACCAAGCACATCGATCTGGCTGTTCAAACTTTAAACATCTTTAGGGCCAGTAAGGGAATGCATGTTTAGGAGTGCTGTAATTTCTCCAAATTGACTCTGATCCCTCTATTATTGACCATTAAACCATGAAATTTGCCTGAGGCAACTTCAAATGCACATTTGTATAGGTTCAACTTCATCTGATACCTTTATAGGGTCTGGAACATCTCATCCAAGTTACGGATGTGATCGACGATCTGTTTGGACTTTACCAGCATATCATCGATGTATACCTCCATTATGTTGCCAATTTGCTCTTGAAATATCATATTTACTAATTGCTAGTAGGTAGCCCCTACATTTTTTAGCCTAAAAGGCATTATTTTATAGCAATATAACCTCGATCAGTGATAAATGAGGTATGTTCTTCGTCCTATACAGCCATTAGGATTTGATTATACCCCGAATAGGCATCCATGAAGCTAAGGAGCCCATACCCCGTTGTCGTATCTACAAGTTAGTCAATCCTTGGCAAAAGGAAGCTATCTTTAAGGCACGCCTTGTTAAGATTACTGAAATTAATACAAGTCCTCCATTTCCCGTTCTTTTTCTTCATGAGGATGGGATTAGCCTCCCAAGCGAGGTAATGCACTTTTCAAATGAAATTATTTGCCAAGAGCCTATCCACCTCTTCTTTTAGTGGTGTATAATGTTCGACTGTCATCGGCCTTCTCTTTTGGCAAATCGATTTAACCTAGGGATCAATGTTCAATTTGTGTGACATTACATTTGGATCGATGCCCACCATGTCCCCATAGTTCCAGGTGAAGATGTCTAAGTTTGCTTTGAAAAATTCTGTTAGCTACACTTTCACATCAGGTGATAAGCACTTCCCCAATTTAAGGCATCTTTCTTTGTCTGCTTCGCTAACTTGCACATCTTTAAGCTCTTCAATGGGTCCAGTGGCTCGTTTAGCGTCTACCTCATGAGGGTCAAGATTGTGGGTAACTCCCTTTATGCTTATTACCCAGGATTCTCCCTCGAATACCACATGCACATTTTTTCCTTGGACTCCGAGCTTAATCACGTCCTCATAGCCAATGTCGGGCTACCTGTTGCTTTCCTCTCATGCATTCGACTCTATTCGAGGTCAGGAACTTAATGGTCAGTGTCTTAGTTGATGTAACCATGTCGAGATCATCGATGGCGGGTTGCCCCAGTGCCACATTGTAGGCCGAGGGACAATCTATGATCAGGAAGTCCATCATGACAGTTGCATGTTGGTCAAATTCCCCTAGGGTGAGCAGGAGTCTAATTCATCCCATTGGGAGTATCCCATCTCCTGTGAAATCGTAAAGAGGCTTGGGGGAAGGATCCAGCTAACTTGTGCTTATGCCCATCTAGTCGAAGCATCCTTTATACATCACATTAACGGAGCTTCTGATATCAACCATTATCCTTCTTACTTTAGCATTGTCAATGTTTACCCGAATGACAATTGCATCATTGTGGGGATAATGAATCCCTTGCACATCTTCTTTCGTGAATGAGATGTTGTCTGAGGTTGCCTTAGCCTTCTTGGCCAGTCTATTACATTCCACATGACTTGCAAGAAGAACACAGACTGCCGCTCACACATAGCGGTTGTGTGATCAATTTGAGGTGCCTGCAATGTGAAGCCCACTGTGTATAGAGAAGATGGTCCTTATGGAGGGTACCTCCTTGCACTCTGAAGTTTGGTGGTGCTACAGCACAGGTACTGGGGACACGAGGGTCGCTATCCTGGGGGCCTCATCACATAGTCCCTCAGGCGGCCTCTCTTAATGAGATCCATGATGGCATCCTCTACTGCCCAGTAATCTGAAGTGTTGTGCCTAACTTCACTATGATAGGCACAAAATTTATTGTAATTCCTCCACTCGATAGGGGCCTTTAGGGGCTTGAGCCTGTCAAAATCTTCATTATCCCTTATGTTAGCCTTAGAGGTTGTTAAATCAGAATACTCTAAGTTACACATTGGTTTTAATGTTGAAAAAGCAATTATTATCTAATAATATGTTTTAGTATATTTGAATCTATTTTTCAAGTATTTGATTCAAGAACGTTAAGGAGATTTAAGATTAGTGTTTAGGATTTTGATTTTAATAGGATTTTATGTAAATAATCTTAAATAGTATTTGATCCAGTTATTTTTTGAATAATGAAGTGAGAAAAACCTTTTTAAGGGAAAATCTTATAGCATACTTCAATGCAACATCGATGTACTAAAGAACTATGAAAGATCTTCATAGGCAAATCGATGTTACTTCAATGTATAAGCAAAATTTTACAGTCAAATCGAAGTCACTTCGATGTATCGAGTAAAAGTCATTACCGAAAGTGTGGGAATTTGACTACTTCAGTGTTGTAATCGATGTACAGCCTTCAAACAACACATTATACATCGATTTCACACCGATGCATTAGTGAATAACGGACCATAATCAATGTTAAATCGATGTATAAATTGAAAAAATCATTTTTTCATTACAGATGGTTATGGTAGCTATTCTGACCTAACTACCTTCTATATATATGAGATTTTCACATAGTTTTTCAAATCAATCAAGTGCGAAAACTAATTTAGAGAGAAAATCTCA
>JANHAO010020049.1:0-12994 GCA_026873985.1 Saraca asoca | reverse complement strand
ACTCAACTGGAAACATGACATTTTAGCTCTTAAAATGCTAAGCATGAGGGCAAATACATGTGTCAAATCTTGTGTTATCAGTTAGTCGCTGCATTTGTGTTTGTTGGTGGAGATGTCACATGTTGATCAGTGTTTT
The DNA here is from genome assembly GCA_026873985.1 of Saraca asoca. NCBI lineage: Eukaryota > Viridiplantae > Streptophyta > Magnoliopsida > Fabales > Fabaceae > Saraca > Saraca asoca. The sequence goes on along the minus strand of JANHAO010020049.1, from coordinate 12,858 downwards.
CATTCTCACTTTCCTCTTTTGGTGTGGCACATGTATGTATTTTCTTCTATGAATGCTTTATCACTAAAAATGTTATTGTCATTACACATGTGCTTTAATTTTTTGGAGCATGAATTTCCCACGCAGGCCTATATTTTCTCACTTCTTGTGCTTTGACATATGTATGCCTATGAACTATAAGAGTTGTATGATGTCAATAAATTAGAAGAGAGTAAAAAGAAGATTGATGATATTTATTATGAGACATTGACCATATATCATATTATTTACAATTATATTGTGAGGCTCTAATTAGTTATTATATATTCCCATGGAAGGTTGCAGGGCCTATGATTTTAAGTTTCTATAGCCTTAAATAGGATAAAACAATTATTGGATTAATATTATAGAAGATGTTTGGTTAATTAGACCTTAGAATACAATCTTCTGCTTTTGGCATCAATTAATCAAACATTTTCTGTGATACTAATCCAAAGGGTTTTTCACCCTATCTGAGGCTACAAAAACTCATAAGCGCATTCCTTACAACCTTCCACGCAAACATGCAATAGCTTACTGAACCTTGCAATATAGGAAAATTACAAATAATATGATATATGGGCAATGCCTCATTATAAATATCATTAGTCTTCTTTTTTACTTTGCTCAAGCTCATTGGCATCATATAGCTCCTATAAATCATAAGCATGGGCATGTTGGAGCATAAGAGGTGGAAAAATATAAGCCTACATTGGAAATTTATGCTAAAAAAAATAAATCACGTATGTAATTATAGTAACATTTTCAGAAGTAGAGCTTCCATAAAAAAAATGCATATTCCGCTATAGAAAAGGTAAGTGAGCATGAAAACATTGATCCACACATTCATCATTAAAGTGTTTTGATAATTATATTATTATTTATCATATCAGATATTAGTTTACTCTTCAACAAAATATGTAGGCCTAATTTGTAAAAAAAAAAAATTAAGTCAAACAACAAAGGAAAAATAAAATAATTGAAACAAATGCAATTTAACCAACAAATGGGCTAAAAAAACAATATATTATCAAACTGAGAATAAGGATTGTCAAATTAAACCCCAAATTTCCCCCATCTAAACCTTAACACTTTGAAGCATTTCAATTTAAGCCCATACACCCATAAATCATTAAAACTAAACCACAAATTATGAATCAATAACCTTAATTAAACTAAGGCCTAAATTTACCCAAAAAATTCCAAATTTAAGCAAACCCCAAAATTCCTTAATCTAAACCTTAACATTTAACCTTTTCAAATTAAACTTATATCCTACAAATCAATAAAACTAAGCCATAACCTATCAACCAATAATAATAACTAAACTAAAGTTGAGTTTTAGCCAGAAAATGCCAAATTCAAGTAAGCCTCAAATTTTCCCGACCTAAACTTTAACACTTACCCTTTTCAAATTAAACTTATATCCCACAAATTAGTAAAACTAAACCCTAACCTATCATCCAACAACACTATCTAAACCTAGGTAAATTATATTGAACAAAATCACATCAGATCCAAAGAAAGTAATATATATATATAAAAGAATAATAACAAATTAACCTAAAAATGACAAAACCAAGTTACAATAGCAGCAGGCTGCAATGGTTGGATAAGGCAATGAGATGTTAGTCTCCTCCTTGAAGCAGAAAAAGAACTTGCCCACTGCAATGTCAAAATGAGAGAGCTTTGTGCTGTTTTGGTATAAATCGTAGAGTAGCGATATACTTTTCTATCACTATGACGTCTAAGTGATATGATGCATTTTGATTTAGAAATGAATATTTCAAAAAATATGTTGATAAATCCATCAGTAAAATAAAAAAATTAAATGTTCTTTTACAAAAAAAATTTGAAAGTAATATATTTTAAAATTCCATCACTAAATTTATTGCTACATTGAAAATAACATATTTCCATCATTAAAATCTATTAGTGAATCTACCAATTAAAAGGTTTCAAAATTTGTTTGCATTTATTAATGGATTTACTGAGAGTGTATTGCATGTCCATTATAAGTCTGGTGCTAAATTATGAACAACTTCCACATTTTTTTTCATTATCAGATCACCTTTGGTGATAGATAGTCTATTAATAAATCTGTTGGAAAATGTCCATCGCTAAATGAAGAAATTCTTATAGTGAGATTATTTGGAAGGCTTTTCTTCTTAAAACACCATGTCAATATTATACCGGTGTCCATGCCACACAATGATAAATTTATATTTTCTTATTTATTTATTTTTATTTTTATCTTCTTTAATTTTTCAAAAATAAAGATATAGAAAATTAAAATATTAAATTCTAATTAATCTCTAGAATCAATTTTCTACTATTATTTCTGTCTCAAAATTTATTTTTACTTAGATTTTATTATTTATTTATCTTTTTTTTTTACTTTTTGAGAATGAAAAAGGAAAAATATAGAGTCAAAAAATTAAATGTTAATTAATTTCTTAAAATTAAGTTTCTACCATTACGTTTATAATAAGTTTTCAATTTAAAATTTAATTTTATCAAAATTTTATTATTTGTTTATTCTTATTCATCTTCCAAATGAACTTTTGAAATTAAGTGGCAAAAATAAGAAAATTAAATCTTAAATATAAGTTTCTCAATTTAAAATTTGATTTTTTGATTGATATTTTATTGTTTATTATTTAAATATTTGCTTTCTTTTTGCTAAATTATACTTTCTTGTAATTAGACAAACCGTTAAATTTATGAGATAGTAAATAAATAAATATTATTATTCTTTAATATTTGCATTTACAATAATAAATATACTTTTAAATTTTTTTGGCTTAAATACATTTTTAGTCCCTCGATTTTATTAATAGTTACGAATTCATCCTCTTATTTTAATTTGAACAATGTTACCATCCACCTTTTTCTAAGGTTGCAATTGGCTTTTTTTGTTCAACTTCCATTTAAATAAAAAGATGAAATTTGCTAAGTGGGCGCCTATTTAATTGATATGACATTTATGTAACACATGTTTTGCCTATGTGGCCATAGTTTGAATAGAATGAGTTAAAAAACACCCTTAATTACTTTAATCACACTTGAGTGACCACTATAAGCTTAATTAAAGGTATTTTCTTACTCTTTTCGATCATATTATGGATACATAAGTAAAGGATGTGCTGCATAAATGTCATGTCACTCAGATAGGCATCCACTCAGCAAATTCTATCTTTTTTTGAACAGTTGCATGGAAAGAGTTAATTGTAACATTGGGAAAAGGTAGAGAGTGATATTGTTTAAATTAAAAATAGGGGATGAAATTGTAACTTTCAATAGAATTGAGGACCAAAAATGTATTTAAACTAATTATTTTATAGCCATTACAAGCATGCATTACATGGAAATTTTATTGGGTCTTTAACATAATTTATATAAATCAACAAATATGTAATATTCATATTTTGCAATGAAAATGTATCACACAAATATTATTCTAGTGTGACACATAGTAAATGAAATTTTTTATTTTATTAAAAGAAATAAAAAAATCAAAAGGAAAAAACATTAATAAAAACAACAATATATCATTGCACCACTTGTTAATTTCATAGGAGAAGAGTAGTAATATCATGCTTCATAAGAAAGGAGAAGTGGATTTTTTATCATGTCTTCGTGATAATTAACATGAAATTTGTACTTTTGGATTTTTTAAGGTATTAAAATTTAATATAAAATTTTAGTAGTTAAATTTTTTCTCTAATAATATTATTTAATTTAAGTACAATTATAACATATTTCCTTTTTTTTTTTTAAATCTAACTTAGAGTCTTTAAAAAGAGTGAACAAAAGACACAAGTGTGAGGCTTAGGTTTCTTGACTCCATTGACTTCTTTAACTACATAGAAAGTGGTGCTCCATTTCTTCCTCCTCAACTAGGAGATGAAGTGTGCTCTGAACTTTCTTAGTAATGATTTTCTTCTACGCATAATAATAATAATAATAATTATTATTATTATTATAAAAAAATCCTGTTAATCATCTCCATCAATCAATTATCTATTAACCAATAATATTTATTTGTGTTAATCATCTCCATCAATCAATTATCTATTAATCAATAATATTTATTTGTGTAATAAATATGATTGGGCACCTATTCCTTCTGTCCAATCAAAGCTCACAGTAATAATTCTATTAGGAGGAGATTAAGGAGTGTTAGTCTTTCTAATTCCTTTTCCAATAACTTTTCTTCTTTATACAATCTTGCTAATGAGAAAATTGAAAACTGCACACCAAGCATTTACTTTAGCAACTAAGAATGGCTTTGGCTTCAATGGCAATTGGTCTTCATCATGTATGGAAACCGATGAATATATATCACATAATGTGTTTCTAATTTGATTACAAAAAGTTCAAAAATTCTTTATTACAATATGACTTTGTTTCTGCTTCTCGATTGTTGAAAATATTTCTTCATCATTCTGAAAAATCTTTTATGCATTTTACAATATTAACTTTTTGTGATATTTACGTATATAATATGTCTTTTATCCTACTATTTTTAAAAATTTTCAATTCTATTCATTGTGCAAAATTTAATATTCATAGATTGATTTTGAAGGAGTTCGATGATGTCAATCAAAGTCTTGAAGCTTGGTATTGTTAATATAGGAAAATGTTAGTATTCATCTTTTTCATAGCTGAATTTTTTATTTAACTTCTAAATCTTCCATGCCCTTTAATTTAACAAAGAAAATTTTATCTCCTTTATGTTACTATTAGATTTCTATTATTTATGATAGAGAGGTTTGAAATTGTAGTTTCAACCCTTATTGTTGATGAAAACGTGAAGTCTACAGTAGAATCAATTGTAATACAGTGTGGTTATTGATTTTGATTTCAATTAACTAGTTAGTACATTCTTTTTTTATTTGTATGGAATTTGAATGGCCTCATTGGTTATTTCAATTTAATTTCTTTGACTATTGATCAGGTTTACTTTCATTGTCATCTTCTTCAGTTAATCTAATTATTTTTTTATGGTTTTACATTTTCTCAAATATTGTTTTATTTCTTCAATTTAATTATATTTGTTTAGTAATAATCTATGACCTAATTAAATGCTTCCATCTTTCATGTATTAGACATATTTTGCATATTTTTGAAAATGTATTTGGTTGAAAGATCAAGAGGTTTGACAACACTGAAGGCATCTCTAGTGCCTTTTTATTATGCAAAGGATCATGCCCATTATTTATGTTTTATTATCAAAGACAATGGGTTTGGAGTGTATTTGGTGAGATAAATAACTACATCTACACATTGCAGGTTCAAACCAGCCTATACTTTGTTATATTTTTCAATATATCTTTCCTTGAAAATTTTTGTATTTGAATTTTGTGCATTTAATTTTTGCTAGTATTTTGTTTTATTTTTTTTTTATAGTTTGTTATAGAAATTATTTCTAGCTTTGCATATGTTAAGTGAGAAAGAAAAAAAAATGATTCTAAAATTAATAAAGTATATATTCCTTTGAAAAATCTTCTTCCATTTTAAAATTGATTTTTCTTCATAATTAGAATTAAGCTTACACTATGTGCGATTTTCTTTTTCAAATATTAACAAGTTGAGAATATTTGTTCTTTGGATTTTATTTGATTTTTATGAAATTATTTTTGTTGATTTATAAATGAAAAATATATTAACTAAAAGAAAGTAAAATATCAAATATTCAAGTTCTAAGATTTTTATATATGGTCTTATTCATTTATTGCAAATAACAAATTCGTATAACATAATAAACATACATGTATAATGATAATAATAATTTTATGTCAATTTTACAAAAATTACTATTGAGAAATACATGATAATACACAACTGAAAAAGGCGTATTTTGGTTTTTTTCTTTTTCAATTTTCCATTCAATTAATTTGTTTTATCTTCATCTTTTCATGATGTTCTATTTTATCTTTATATTCACGAAGATGTCTGTTATGAATCTCTTTTTGTTCTTGTTGTTGGAATTTCCTAAATTAGACTATTATAGTTTAATTATATATTAAATTGGATCAACTGAGTATCATAACAAATTAAGTAAGATAAGCTAATTAATATGTGATCAGACTATTAGGTCAAAATTAACACCCAGACTAATGGTAAACTTTAATAGTGTGAGCCTTGTAATTGAGCCAATGACAATGAATCAGTTGGCCTAGTGGGGTTATAGTAAGACAAGTCCCTATTTACATCATAGATAAAGTTGTAGTCACACAATTGAGGCTTTAGAATAGTTCTTTCTTCCTTTCTCTGCCAGGGCACGTGAGAAGTGCAATTGCTATGGAGTATTGTTTGGATGGATTTCCATTGAAATATCAAGTACTAATATTTATTGAAGTAATTCATTATTTTGTACATATTTAGATGCTTTGTAACATGATGTGTAGATTTGGTTATTGACTATTATTTTTCTATTGATTATAATAATTGGTATCATAACCAATTTTTATTTTATGTTATAAGACTCAAATTTGTGCAAATTTATTTAGCAATTTTGTATATTTAATCTAAAGAATCCATAATTTTGTGATAAGATATATTATGGGTTTTGTATAAATATTTTTTCTAATTATTTTTAGTAGATTACATATGAATAATTTTAGAATTTGTGTATATTTTATTGTAATTAAAAAAAAAACATGAAGTTGAATTTTCAAGTTTTTTCCTAAAAGGAGAATTTTTTTTCCAAATTGAGTACAATCTGTGCAGTTTTCTCCAAATTGATTTGTGACTTTGTTTTAAATCTTTGTGCCCAACAAAAACCCTAATTCAATTTGAACAAAACTAGTGAATTATGTTTTGAATTGAAATTTCAAATTTGAATATGGACATTTTGGTTCAAGTAGTTTGTTTGTCAAAACTTAGCCAAATTCTTAGATATTTGTTCAAATTTACTAGTAATTCTTTCTTACAATGTTTAGAAAAACAAAAATCCTAAATTAATTTTAAGAAAACTAAACTAAAATCATGTTTATGTATGAAGTTTTTGATGAATTAGTTTAGTCTTTTTTATTTTAATTTCTCAAATTTTTTCCTAATTTTGGTGAAATTGATTAAGGAATTAGGCTTAGAATGGTTTGGGCAATTAAACCCACACAACAATTTGTCAAAATCATAGTTGGAATATGAAAATCAAAACCAGGGCAAAGTTAAGCTTTTCATAGAGCTGAGTAGCCCATTTGGGCAAGAGGATGATTAAGGGCACCGACGCGCAAGCCCACAAGTGTGGGTGGCATGTGTGTGCCACGCTCCTTGTTGCCACCCTCCTTTGGCAGTTCTGATTGTACCATTGATCTCCACTCTCTAAGTCAGTTTTTATGGATATTTTTTAAGATTTTTCGAGAAATAAAAATATTTTATTTTTTTGCTCAATTTATTTAAGTAAGTATTGGATATCATTTAGGTGTGAAAAATTTTATTTTATGTTTGTTACATATTGGATTGTATCTATAATTTTTTCAGAATTTTTTGGAATAATTACTGTCCTATTTATTTGAGCATTAATTTCATGTTGTTTGGACATGAAAAATTTATTGTATGATTCTTACGTATTATATTAATGTATGTAATTTTTGTGGATTGATTTAATTTTTTTGCATATTTAAATATTTTTTGGAATGTTGTTTGCAATTTGTAAAATTATGTAAGAATCAATTTTGCTCATATTATGGCATGAAATTTTGTGTAACTGTGTACTCACTTATCGTAGGACTAGTTGCATAAATTTTAATGAAATTAAAATTTGAAATTATATCTAAGAGAGTACTATGTTAGTAATATGTATGCCTTATTAGTGTAATATTATTAATAGTTTGTTGTTGATAATGTGAGTATTAAAATTTTTTGTTACGTTCTTAAAATAAAATACCCTATTGATGTTAAGTTTTAGGAATGTAGTATTTAGTTTTTGTGTTATATTATAAAGTTTTAAATGCCCTATCACTGTTGGGTTTCATAATGTAATACTATTTAAAATTACATAGTTAATTGAGAAAATATTGTAACATGACCATGTTGAGTATGTAATTTTGGAAATTTATGATAAGTTTCATAAAATAGTATTTCCCCAATCTTTTGTTAACTATATAATTGATTACCATGGAGACAGTAAATTAGACCAATTATAAAGATTGGATTGAGTAGTAGATATCTAGGTAGAATTGCTAATATCATACCTAGCAATCACAAAATTTCATATTTGATATGGAGAAAAGGATAGTCAAAGATAAATGATAACTTTACTGTTACACAAAAGTTCTTTGTAAAACTTGGACACATTTTAATAGAGTGTACTTGATGATTGTAATGTATACTAAGGATAAGATCATCATAAAAGGTATTGTTGACTCTCTAAATGCCAAAATGTTTATGGACACTGTAGTTAATAGGTTTGTAAAGTTTGATAAGATTGAAAAAGGATATTACTTCTCATTATTGGATAAAAACTGTTTAGGATGGTATTAGTAGAATTTGTGAGCATATTGTGGAATCGACATACTACTATAATCGCTTTAAGGACATGAAAGTGGACTTGGAAAATATTCATTTGATTTAGCTTATTTTGGAGTCCTTTCTGATTTAGGATTGATGTTCTAAAGACATTGTATCCTACCTAAGAGGGTGTTTCAGTGATATGACCTCTATAGTTAGTCAAGTGGAAGATAACTTGATGAAAGCAAAGGTTACTATGTTCATTTTGTTTCATACGAATTAAATGTTGAGCATGGAAATTAGTCACACCCAAAAGGAACCTAATTTGGAAAACAAGAAAGTTGATTTAAGTGCACATCAATGTTTCATTAGCTCTAGTGAGACGTTTTGTTGAACACTTGGTGGTTAGATGGAGGTCCAATCTACAAATTTATTATAAACTTTAAGAAACAAGAGAAAGCTAAGTGGTAGAAAGCCGATAGTTAGATTGGAAATGGTGGAAAAGTACAAAATGTGTATGTAAGAGTAGTTGCCATTTAGAAATTAAAGAATTAGTTTGTTCAATAAATACTATAATTGAAAACAAAAAGGTTAGAATTAATATGAGATCCTCAACATTATGGCATAGGCATCTAGTTAATATCTTCATATAAGAATAGAGTGATTAATAAAAGAAGAGATTCTTCGTACCCCAGACTTATTAATTTTTGGTGTGCATTGATTGCATTAGGGGAGATATTCCATGCTAGAGTTAGAAAATGAAAAGGACCAGAGAGTAGATGTACTGGAGTTTATTTATAATAATGTGAGTGGACTAATTACGTCAAGCATTATTAGTGGAATATGATATTTCACCTTCATTGATAATTGTTCAAGTTTTTGTTAAGTGGAAATTCTTACTAAAAGTTGGAATCCTTAAATTCTCTTAGGGCATTTAAAGTTGAGATTGAACTAAAAAATAAGAAGAAAATCAAGTGTGCAAGTTCAAATAAAGGCGGTGAGTGCTAGAGAGAAATGAAACCAATGGAAATTCTGATTCATTTATGTGATATGACTAAGATTGTGAATTTCAAGGCTAGAAACCTTATGCCTAGAATTCTTGAACTGTATTGGATCACAAGATGATCTTACACACTCATGGACATGATCAGATGCATGTTAGTGCATTGAATTTTTCCAAACTTTTATAAGACAATGCTTTAAAGACCACAATTTATATTCTGAATGAAGTCTCTAGTAAGCCAATACTTAAAATCCTATATGATTTGCTATATAAGAAAAGTCTAGTTTAGGCATTTCCATGTTCAGGTTGTAACGTTGAAGTGAAGTCATATGGTCCATTTATTAAAGAACTTGATCTAAAGACTATTAATGGTCACTTTATTAGATGTTGTAATGGCTACAGAAGTAGCAAATTTTACTGCCCGATCCACACCACTAAGGTAATAGAAGCATCTTATTCCATTTATTTAAATGACTGATTAGACAGTGAGAGTAAAAAACCATGTAAAATCTCTTTTAGAAAGGTACAAATTTGTTATTCTACTAGTACCATCACAGATCAAAAATAGATCAAATTGATCTAAAAGATCTAAAAGATGATCTAGTATGACATATGGCAAAACCAATGATGGAAATTATAAGAGCTTAATTCTTTGATAGTCATAAAAAAAACCTAGTCTTGCAAATGAAATACCTTTGAGGAATTCCCAAATGGTTTGTAGATCAGAAATTACTAATGACTATATGGTATATTTGAGGAGCATGAATTTGACATTAATGATGGTAATGGTCTCACCAATATTTCAAAAAGACATTTCAAGTCCAAATTCTTTTAAATGGATAAAGGCTATAAATGATGGATTGTTATGATACTCCATAATGATATGTGAGATCTCATAGAGTTAACTATTGGTCACAAGCCTACTAGATGTAAATGGATCTTTAAGACCAAAGGATACTTAAGGGGTGATTGATAAGTATAAGACTATATTGGCTGTAATGGGTCACATTTGGAAAGAAGGTTTTGATTATAGAAATTTTTTTTATTTATTTTAATTTTAGACTCATTTGGAGTTGTTATAGTATTGGTAGTTCATTTTGACGTAAAGCTTCACTAGATGCATGATGATATTCTTCAATGGTGATTAGCTAGAAACTATTTTGGTGAACCAACTAGAGATTTCTAAGAGAAAAGTAAAGAACACTTGGTGTGTTCATTGAAAGGATTCATAAATATGATTTGAATACAATGTCTAGACATGTTATTTCAAGGTTGTTGAGATTAGTACTTCTCTCGAGTTCAATGAGAATGATATAAATCTATGTATCTATTTTAAGCTATGTACAGGTATATTTATGTTTCTAGTCTTATGTTGATGATTTTTTCTTAAAAACAACGTTATGAGCCCTATGATTGAGACAAAGCATATATTGATTACATACAAAGGATCTTGGCGATGCCCTTTTTATGCTAGCATATGAATTCATTATGATAGATTTCGAGGTCTTCTTAGCTTGTGTCAAAGATTGTATGTTGAAAAGGTGCTCAGAAGATTTAATATGTTTTATATGCTATTTAAGTATTGCACTTTTGCACAAAGGTCAGATTCTTTCTGAAGCCTAGTGGCTTTAACATAATGTAATGATCAAAGTAGATATCATATACTTCTATTGTCAACAACCTGTTGTATGCTCAAGTATGTACACATCTTGATATGGTTTTTGTATTTAGTGTACTTGGGAGATACTTGAGTAATCCTAATAAAAAAAATAATGGAGTGATGTGAAGAAAGTTATGGAGTACCTATAAGGTATAAAGAATCTTTGTGCTGACCTATTGTAGATCGGATGATCTGATTGTTGCTAGCTGCTTTGACTTTAATTTTGTGAATATCTAGAAGACAAGAACATGATATTTGGATACATATTTATGATGACAAAATCAGTTATATCGTGAAAATTATGAAACAGTCAATTACAACAAACTCTACTATGGAGACAGAGTATGTCGCATATTGTGAAGTCACTTGTGAGGCTATTTGGTTAAGAAATATGATATTTAGATTCAAAGTTGTAGAGAGTACATCTAGGACCTTAACCATGTGTTATGACAGTGCTGCCATAATGAACTTCTCTCAAAATAATAAAGTTCTACCATACAAAGTATTTTGATAAAAAGTATTAATTTGTTACAGAGAAGATGCTCAAGCATTATATATGTTGCCATGGATTGTTTGCTTGCAATTCCACTAACTAAAGGCTTAGGTGTAAAATTGTTTGTGAACAAGTGACTAGAATAAGGTTGGCTAAAACTTTCGATATTTAGGGTTAGTGGAAGTTTCATGTTTTTTAATGAAATGATAAATTGTTGTCATTGTTATCTCAAGAGTAGTGAAATCACTATAGCATTTTTGTTCTTTGGCAATATGAAAAAATTGTTGCCTAAGCAATGGTTTTTTTAAGGTTTTTGACAACAAATGACAAAACTGTTTCTTATTGTTTAGTTAGAGGCAACAGTTTTTTTTTTTTTTATTTGACAATAGGTGTGGATTGTTACAGACTATGGCAACACTTATTAAGTGTTGTCAACTGAATAAAAAACAATTGTCACATATAATAGGTAACAATTTTTTTATAAATAAAAAACACCTTGCTATATAATAGGCAATAGTTTTTTTATGGATAGGCAACACCTAGCTATATAATAGGCAACAATTTTTTATAGATAGGCAACACTTTACCATATAATAGGCAACATTTTTTTTATAGGTTGGCAACATTTTGATATAGCATAGGCAATGATTTTTTTCTTTTTCTTTTTTTAAAGATAAGCAACACTTTGTAATAGAATAGGCAACAATTTTTTTTTATAGATAAACAACACTTTGCCAGATAATAGATAATAGTTTTTTTTATTGATAAGCAATATTTTTTTGAACATCATATCCATTGCATTAAATAAAAATTTTCAATTACTCCAATAGTCAATACATCAATTAATTTGTCTCAAATTTGAAGAAATAAATCCAAAATAATAAGATAACTATAAAGAGTATTAACTCTTAGTTCAATAGCTTAATAAAAATTCAAATTGAAAATTATATTCATTGAAAATTCTCATCATTAACACCTATATCCAGTAAGTCACCATCACTTTGATTTGCTCCTTCACCACCAAAATTGTGCTGCATGCATAGAGTTAAATGAAATTAAATAATCAAAAACTAGTTTAAGATATTCTAACAACATTGTGCCATATGAATCATAATTGACAAGTTTTTGAAAATAGTTTCTTGTATTCAATATAGCCTTATTAGAAGCAAAACAATGAGAACAATTAGACTTAGTTCTCTATGCTAAAAAGTTGACCTTTTATTAATT
>JANHAO010020048.1:0-12995 GCA_026873985.1 Saraca asoca | reverse complement strand
AACTCAACTGGAAACATGACATTTTAGCTCTTAAAATGCTAAGTATGAGGGCAATTAATTGTGTCAAATCTTGTGTTATCAAGGACCTCATCGAATTCTATGAAAAAGCTACCAAGCATATCAAATGGAAAGAAACCTTCAGCTCAAAAAGGTCTAACAAGAAAGATGAAAAGGCCAACTCCTCTCATGGCAAAAGGAGGAGCGACGTGGACCAAGGTGATCACTCCACCGAGTGGATAGCTAAAAAGCCCAAAAAGTCAAAGGGTGAGTGACCCCAGTATTTGAACTGTTACGAGCAATAGAGCATCCTATCATATTCCCAAGATAGGATCTTTATGACAGAGAGGGATAGGGAAGATTTTGGGGTGCCCCGCCCTCCAGAATCCCTTACAAATGAAGAAACCAAGAAGAGTTTTGTGCCTATCATAATGAGGCTGATCATGGCACAACAAATTGTCAAGCCCTTAGGGAGGCAATTGAGGACCTGATCAGAAAAAGGCGTCTAAGGGAGTACGTGGTACAGCCCTCAAGGTAGCAGCCTCAGCCTTCTCAACGCAACACTAACTAAGAGCCCCAGGGCTCGGTCTGAGTTGTATATTGATGTTGTATTTCAAAGTTCGAGGCGAATGTAATTATCATTCCTATGATTCTGTTGAAAGTTGTTTTCCGATTAATTTAATGTCATTCACTTTGCCCTTTTTGCTTCCAAGTGCTAGCAATATCCACAGCTCACATACGGTCAACATATCGTAAGTCTTATAAAAAAATTCATACTTCATGCCAATTGTGATCCCTGATCCAATTGAGGCCTCCTAGAGCTCATCCCAAAGAAGAATTGATGAACACTTAACCAGTTGAGCTGTGGGCTCACTGAGGCATGGAGATGCTTAAAATAAACTCACTTAACCAGCGTAGCTGTGTGCTCGCTGAGGCTTGGAGATGCTCAAAATAAACTCACTTAACCAGCGTAGCTGTGTGCTTGCTAAGACGTGGAGACGCTCAAAACAAACTCACTTAACCACCATAGCTGTATGCTCACTGAGGCATGGAAACGCTTAAAACCAACTCACTTAACTAGCGTAGCTGCATGCTCACTGAGGCATGGAGATGCTCAAAACAAACTCACTTAACCAGCGTAGCTGCGTGCTCGCTGAGGCGTGGAGACGCTCAAAACAAACTCACTTAACTAGCGTAGCTGCGTGTTCGTTGAGGCGTGGAGACACTCAAAATAAACTCACTTAACCAGTTGAGCTACGTGCTCACTGAGGCATGGAGATGCTTAAAATAAACTCGCTATGCCAGCACAGCTATGTGCTCACTGAGGTGCGGAGGCACTCTTAAACCCTCAATGCTAGCGTGACTCCGCAATCACTGAAGTGTAAGGAATTGATGAATTGATTATTTGCCTAAGGCAATAGAATCATTTTACTTCGCGACTCTCATGCAAACTCAATCAAGTGTAGCTTTCATGCACACCTATCTATTTGGCCACAAGATAAGCCCGAGCACGAGATCGCTCATTGTTAACTTTATAGCTATCATGCGAAATCATCTATTTGACTGGTCCCAAGGTCTGCCAGGATGAGGGATCGCTCTAATTCATAGCTCACTTGCTATCAAGTGTGTGCGCCTCTCGTGCAATTCCTTAAACATGTGCAGATGACTCAGATCGATCAAACAACACACATATGAGAAACAAAGATAACAAGCAAAAATTACAGAAAAGAAATTTTATTCATTAAAAGACCTCAACAAAGTAGATCTACATCAGAGAGCTCTGGATACAGACTAAACAAAATACAAAAGGAAAATCTATGACTGAAAAGAGAAACCAATCGTGAAGGACCATACTTTGGCTGACCGGAGCCCGTGCACCATCAAGGTCTTCAAATTTTCCTTCCAATGCACAATCAGCAGTGGCACCACGGCTTCTTATTTTCTCCAACATCCAGCACCTCCTCTGCTTCACGAAAGAAGCAAACCAGGAAGCCCCGGGAGCTTGACCGACCGAACGAATGTCTCACAGTAAAGTCAAGAGGACACAGTATAGGGTTCATATGAGATCCTTCCATGTTACTAAGCAAGATAAATCCTCTGAGTTATCTATGCAGCAGACCATACATGCCTCTGAGTAAGGCTAGAATGTCAGAAATGGTGAAAGTTTATTAGAAAACTCCATAATTTGCTCAAGTACAGAATCAGAAAGGATTATCTCCCCCTTATATAGAGTCGAGGCCGGTTCCATCCAAGGATCCAGATTCATTCCCCCCCAACTATCATCATTTATGGCCTCAAAAAAGGCTAAGTTGACTCAGTAATAATCAATGAACACGTACTACCAAAAGCACGGCTTGGAGCAGATGAATCGATAGTCTCGATAAAAGACTTTTACTGAACTGGAGTCGAAGGGTTTCAACTCCCAACCCGCTGAGTGAGCTGAGATTTGAGGGGCTTATGTTGTATATGAAAATTAGTCCAGTCCAAAAGAGCTTGTGAGAAGTTCGAGGCCAACGAGAGGACCAGCTCGAAGCACACCCTGAATTATTTTACCGTCAGATCACACAGCGAGGCGACCTCATTAGGCCAAGTTCATGCACGAAGAAGTGAGCTTAACCCCCTATTCCCAGGGTCGAGCAAGCGACTTAGTTAACAAAGCATAACCTGTGACCTAAAGGCTCGCTGGACAAAGGATTAAGTCATATCTTGCCCCAACGGATAAATGGGGGCCATTTACAGAAGACAACCTGTAGCAACCAAAAGAAAAGATTCGGTCTGTATACATTATCTTGTACATTAAATACTGAAGTAACTTGTTTACTGTATATGTAATTACCATTGTAGCCTCCTTTCCTCTGTAAATATGAGGAAGGAGCTCATCTGCAAGGGGAGGCCATTCTCTGCATGTCGAAACTCTGCCAAAATAGAGATCAAATATTGTAACATTGCTGAAATACTGTATCAATAATACGCTACTGTGTACGTAGGGTCCGGTGACATCCAGATTTGGTTGAACCATGTTAAACCCTATGTCTCCTCCTCTACTCTTCCCATCGTCCTTAATTATTTTTCTGTTCTACTATATTTGAACTGGTTAGAGGTCAAATATCCCGTAAGAATCCTTCCCGTTGGCCAGAGTTTAGACCTTTACCAAAATCCGATGTCAACAAGGATATAGAATAGATTAAAAATTTGGATATATGTGTGCTGATTGAATTATATGTGATATTGAATTATTGTATGTATGTGTGAGAAGTCAAGCTTAAGACTTAACAAAGGGATAGAATCTCGTATTAGTTGGATATTCTAAGATATCAAATTAGTCTCGTTTTCAAGTTTCATGATCTCACAAATCCATGATTTCAAATTACATGATTTTCAAGATTTTCTATGAATAATAATAATTTTTATAAATTTTCATAAAATTACATCAAATTTATATTTTTATGATTTTCATAAGATTTTCCTTGAAAATATAATTTCCATAGTTTCACAAACTTTATGAATCTTTTACCTTTCAAAAACTTTATAAATTTTCATTTTTTATATTGTTCATAAATATAACAATTTATCATGATGTATGATTTTTTCCTTATAAGATTAAATTGTACATAAGATATTTTTATCATAAATCTCATGCACTAAGGATTAAGATAGGGTAAGTGCTTTCTTAAAAAGAATAGTAGGATTGACAAACCAATTAGATTAGCATGGGTAAATGTTTTGTTTAGGGTTTAGGGTGGACAAACCAGTTGGATTAGCATGGATAGATGTTCAATTTTTTTCTTAGGGAAATTCATGAAATAGAAAAGAAAGACAAAAACATGTTTGTGTATGTGAACTAATACAAAACAAGAAGAGGAATACCTATATGCACAAGGGAGATGAACTTAATGATTTTCTATCACTATAGGCAAGTAGGGCAATGACACATGAAATAAATGTCGTGTCGGAGGGTATAAATATGGTATATCGTATGAGTCATACAACCATACAAAAGATTGTTGGGGGCATGCAATCATACAATGTGTTGTTGTAGGCATACAACTCATTGCCTCTCCCCTCGACTTACATAATACTAATGTGTGAAAGAATATTGATTGTTGTATCTTACATAACGAGCAAACCATATTGACCAAAATACATGCATGCTTACAGGTTGATCTTGAAATCCCTTCATTGATTGCATTAATAGTCATCTCATACTTGGTTGATCTTTGATCATACCATTCAGTTTGGTTATATCTCAAATTGTAAGATAATTTGTTGTGAATAAATGAACTAGAACATAATAAAAGAAAAAAAGATCCCTAGGGGTGTTAAACGGGCATATGGCCTATGGGCTAAGTAGGCTTGCCTGTGACTTTTTGTCGAATTAGACTAAGTATTTGGTAACCCATTTAAAAATGGGCCTAAACAAGTTAAACTCAGTAACCTAAAATTCGTGCAAATATGAACTAGCCCGCAGATTAATTGCCCTTTAAAAAAAAAAAGAGTAAAAACTTAGACCTATGTCCTTATCAAGTAAACTAGTACCTACCTACAACTTGTTTGAAAAAAAAAATGAAGCCAATTTAAATTTAGCCCATATCACAAACTTATTTATGTTAAACTAGTAAAAAATGGAAATAAAAGTGATCCGATATCCTATAATCCTAAATGTCTCCAAAGTTTAAATCTATAATCCCTAATTTCCCTTATTCACCCCCAGACATCAGAAAAGAGGCAGTGAGGCAACATTATCCAAGACTCGAAGCCTCCAACCTCCAGCCTCTAAACACTCAGAAAGTAGCCACACATGATAATGGTCAGCACCAACACTCTAACAACAAAGCTAATGCTATGCAACTTTAACACCAACACCCCACCATCTTAATCATTGTTTCTTCCAAATGGAAAACCATACAAGTAGCCATTGTAGAAATCTCCTTTTCTTGAATCTGAAAGACACTAAAGCACACACACGAACATAGAGAGTAAAAAGGAAAATTTTTTAGATTTTTTTTTTCTATCACCTTGCCTGATTCATCTCCACTTAGTTCATTTTACAATTTATGATTGATGTTATTGTTTTTTTTTTTTGTTCAAATTTTAGGTTCTTGATCACTATAATGCTTAAAAAAGATTAATGCTTGATTTGTGTTTGGTTATTTTGATCTGATTTAGAACTAGTTTTTGTTACAAAATGACTTTCAAAATATCTATCTTGTCAAAGTGGTTTTAATTGTAAATTTAAGTATGTGTGCAAATCCTTTGGTGCTTGATGTATGGTCTTATTTTGGTTTTTGGAAATTTTCTTTCAAATTGGTTTCTTGGTGAGTCTAATGAATTGTAAGTGTTTCAACTTTTAAAAAAATTAAAAAAAGAAAAATAGAGTAGATCGAACAAGTCCAATCTTGGATGAGATTGGCTAGGTAATATTAAGCCCATTTAAAAATGAGCTTGAATGAATTAAGCTTATTTAAACCCGCATTCATATAGTTGAGGTCTGATCTGACCATTCAATTAACACCCCTAAATATCACAATGTTATGTATAAGCACATAGAGAAAATATCAAATAAGTTAAGTTAAAGATAAAATATGTAACGTTGCTTGTGTCTAATTATGTGTGTGTAATATTTTCATTCCAAGATTGAGTTAGAAATTTCTATTCATTGAGTATTTAGGTTGTACTTATCCATTTAATTAATAAATTTTACGTTATTAGAATTATTAAGGATTGTCTTGGTTAAGGCAGACTCCTCATACTATATGCACTTATTTCAGGTATATAGTCTTCTTGATTATTTTCTTTTAATAATTATATTCGTTTAACTAGACAAAAGTCAAAAGATTTTATGTTATGAAAAGATTTTATTTATTTTCAAAATTTAAAGAAAAATTTTATAAAAATAATTTCTATTAAAATATCGCTTATTATATATTATAAATTAAATGCACACATTTATATTTTAATATTATTTTCATGATTTTTAAAATAAAAATTTTTGAAGAAATACTTATAAGTTTATAATTTATCACTTGTTGGTTCGTGTGAATTATATTTTCAAAATGAGGGGTGTGACATGTGCATCAGGTGCAATCATAACGAATCAGTTGCAGATAGTTTTGCAGGACAATTGATACCGAGGGAGCATTGACTATCCCTTAAGAAAAGTAGCCCTTGAGAAAAGTAGTTATCTAATGTTTTGTCTACAATTAATTTTTTCTACAATTGATTTCATTTCATTTTAATAGAATTAATTTCATTTCATTTAAAAATAAGCTTTATTATTTAAAAGTTATATAAAAAATAATTATTTTTATTTATTTATAAATATATTTTTATTATTAAAAAATAAATTTTGACGATATCATGATAAATAAAAATGTTAGAATAAGAATGAAGTATGTGATAAAACATATATTTTAGGTTAAATGAAATAAATTCTAATGAAATTCTTAATAAATTTGATGGATTTCATAATAATATAAATGTAATTAAAATAAAAATTTTAAATAAAATAAAATCTTCCTTAATTTAAATCTAAATATTATTTAAAAAAAACATATGAACATAAAATGAAATATTATTTTCAATGATTCCAACAGGGATAAGTGTCTATTTGATTGGGGCCAAACCCAATGCCAAGTGGCGACCAACATTGTTGATAGTTATTGTGACAATTTTCCTTGTATGCCTAATAGTTTGATTATGAACAGTGTCCCTTATATATGTAAGGCCTACCGCTGGATTTTGTAACTGACAATTGGGTAAAGTGATGCGAGAAACTATGACAATTTGTATTGAGGGTCGACAAACTCTTGCATAGATTTGAGGGATTCTTTATATTGTATCCTTGGTGAAAGGCAATTTGTGTTTGCTGCGTCTCCTGTAATTTATATTGCATTCCTGCATTGTTGTCTTGATCTCATTGATCGCTTGTGATTTGCATAATTTTGGCCGAGACTAAGTGGGGACCTATGTGCCATCGCAAGGGTGATTTTTTAGGGTTCAATTGTTCCATTTTCATAGCTAGTACGACGGGCCGGTAACTAAATTTATAGTGGCATGTAAATAGATTAAATTGGGCTTACAATTTAAACAAAATTGAGACAATGTGGCTCCAGCCCAAACCCAAAATTGAGCTTGCTACCATATCTAGGCAACTCCTATCGAAAAAACGAACTATCCTCCATCAATGTCATAATTATTAGGATAAATTACAATTTATCCACTTTTAATTTATCACTATTTCATTTTATCCCCTTGTAATTTAAAAAGTGACAAATTATTCACTTATAGCTCATTATTATCCAAAAAATTAACAAAATCAATATGTGCTTCTCATATGTTGCTTTTATCGTCAAATTTTATTTCTTTCTTCTCATATTTGATTTTTCTTCCTGGTGCTTGCAATACAAAAGGTCTACAAGAAATATAAAGGGATTTCGAAAAACTATAATTTCAAGAAAAGTAAATCCAAAGATAAGCAAAATGTCATCACAATTGTTTACTGGTCTTCTAAAGATATTATACAATTCATAAGCAAAATTCTGACTTGTTCAAATGTTATGATCAATGATAAATTCCTAAGTTTTCAAACTCTCAATTTTCAACCTTCAGACTGATAAAACTCAGAAGGTAATTTTGAGTTATGATTTATTGATTTTGTCGATTTATTGGGATTTAGAATTTAGGATATTATCAATTATGGGAGAGAGAATGAGAATTTGACAATGAAATGATATGTGAGAAGCATATATGAAAATTTGTTGATTTTTTTATATGACAATAAGTTATATGCTAATTGAATAAATCACATATAAATAATTTGTTACTTTTTAAACCATCAATAGATAAAATTAAATAGTAGTAAACCAAAATTGTAATTTATCCTAATTATTATATATTTGGACCAAAAAAAAATCATAGTGCATCACTGATGATTTTTCAAAGTGTATATTTCCAAAAATTAAGAAAAAAACTAGTATCACATGATTGAAAATAAATATTATAGTTGTATCTAGAAAACTATAATAAATATGATCATATTTAAAGTGTGTACTAGAATTATGCTAAAATTATAATATTTAAAACATAAGCCTATATAAACAAAAGTTATAAATGTACGCTAAGATAAACGTATTACGATTATAATAATATAGTTATAAGTACAACTAAGCCTATACAAAATTAACTATGCAAATATATAAATATCGTATTTTTTAAGTAGACAAAAATCAATATAAACTTATGTAGTAAAATATAGATTAGAGTTATGAGAAAATTAGGAGGGACTAATATTGATGTTGCACATGGAAATTAGTGTGACTAGTTAGTGACTAACAAATTTGAGAACTACTAATCAGAGCCTATGAAGGAAAAATATTTTTAATATTACCCTAATATTAAAATGTTAATATTATTGTTTTTATTATTTTGACAAATTAAATAGTTTGACGTTATAATATAATGTAAATTAAAATTAAAACAATTATTTATAAAAATATAATAAATAATGAAATTAAAATCCTCAATATTAAAATAGAACTAAAAATATTTTTCACCTATCATAGATGAGTTAAGCTCGGAGATATATGACTTTACTTTTGGTATAGTACAGGTTATAGTACAGGTGAGAATATGTTAAAGGTGTCCCGTCATAATCAAATCCACGTGGTGTGGGAATTTGTTCAAATTGCCATCCCTTCGTGGAAAAAATTCTATAAGCTTCTTTGTTTATCAATATTTATATTTAATTTCTATGTATCATTATCTATATTTATTTATATTTTTTATCAATCAGTTTTACTTATTTCCCAATTTTTCTCAAGTTTTTTGGGCATGGTATATTTAACTATATATTTTTATTTTTATTTTTCATTTTATAGATATAAGTATTTATATTTATATTAAATTTTATATATTAGTATTTATTTTTATTTTCTATGTATCATTATCTATATTTGTTTATTTTTTCTAAAAATATTGGTTTTGGTTACTTCCCAATTTTTCTTAGATATTTTTACCACAGTATATTTAATTTTTTATTTTTATTTTTAATTTCTAGATGTAAGTATTTATATTTATATATAATAGTATTTATGTTTTATTTTAATTCATTTACTTATTTTCAATATATGATTATTATATGTTTTTTTAACAAAATTGGTTTTAATTATTTCCCAATTTTTTTCTTTAACATATTTACTTATTTATTTTTGTATCGTTTCTAGATGAAAGTATTTATTCTTAGATTAATTTTATTTTTTAAGTATTTATTTGAAATTTTAAATTTTATATCTGTGTTTATATTTAATTTATATATATTAGCGATTATATTATATTTATTCACTTTTATCAGTGTTGGGTTAGATACATGCATAACACAACATGATACTAATTTCTTACGTAAATGAAAACAATATATTAAAAAAATTAAAGAGCAATAAAAAGTAAAAGGTAATAAACCAAAATAAAAACCAAAACTGAAAAGGAGAAAAAAAATTAAAACACAAAAAGACTTGGTCAAACTCTTGGTCCAGTTGCAAGATTCCATTGGGCTTCTTGGATGAAGAAGAAGTCCAAGTGTTTACTATCCCGGAATCCAGAAGGCCATTCCCTGTGCAATAAAGGAACCGTGTCCAAAATTCAACTTCTTTTCAAGATTTCGACCTATTCAAAGCCTGTAGAGCCATGCATGCATCTACCCACACTCCAAAACTCAAAATTAAGGAGGTTAATTCCATACTAAAATATATTTGTATCTCATATGTACTTTTACAATTTCCGTAAACCCTAAAACTTTCATTAAAAAATTTTAAATTTTTTCTATGCAATTTAATGATGAAAATTGTAATTTTTTTTATATATTTATTATGTTTAAATTTCATACAAAATTACAATTTTTGTTTGTTTGTAAGGTTTTGTATGTAGCATTGCAATTTTTATAGTTAAGGAGATTTCTTTGCTACACCAAACGTTGCACACATATAAATTACTTTTTGTTAATAATGCATAATTGAAATTTAATTAATGAGAGTTCAAGAATTCTAATCTCTTCACAATTAAAATTCTAATAATTTTGATAAAAGCTATTGTTTCAGTAAGTTGTGAGTTATATTAGATAAATAGTAGTCGTTACTGATCAATACACAAAAGAATTACTCCAGATGATGCGTTACATCTGATTTAACATTTTTTAAACATAGAAAAAGCCTCATATTAAAGTTAAAAGCTTCAAAATATGAGAAATGGGATATTGTAAGTTTGAACGAGTCTCCTTTTTTATTATATAAAAAAAATAAAATAAAATTAGAACTCCTTGCGTTCTTCTACGACTCTTACACGGTTCACGCGGTCCCTACACTTTCATATTTAAATCCATGTCGGTACTCTTCCCCGTCAGTCTCTGTTCTTTTCTCCTTCTTTCTCTGCTGAAACCAACTAAGCTTCTCTCCGAAAAAATGGCGCCCCCAACCCGAATTGCCCAAAATGCTGCAAGAATCTCTCAAATAGGACCTTCTTCTGCACCTCGTTTAATCCCAAAACGAGGCCAGATTCTTAAAAACATTCTGAAATTGGTCTTTTCTTGCTGTTTCGAACCATAACCACCATCACCACGCGCTTGTTCGGTGTTCCCATCTTCTTAAATCTCTGTCTTGATTGGACGAACTATTTCTTGTTTTGGTTTTCTTGGAAAGATCATCGACATTGGTGATGAGTTAGTTTTGTTTTGGTTTTCTTCGAAAGCTCATCGACATTGGTGATGAGTTAGTTTTGATCGGACTGTACAAGAAGAAGGCGGCTACGAAGGAACTCCCTTCCACTTCGATCAACTTATTTTAGGTCTCTGAGTTGAAGTTGACATTTCTCTGTCAGGTCTTTTTGTTTAAGTTAACAATTCTTCGTGTTCAGTGGTACATGTGGCTTTCACCAATTTTTGGTTAATTTATGTTGAACTCATTGGAACAGCATAACGAGACCATATATTAATTGACTATTTAATATTTCTAACAAGGTTATGCTGACATTATGACTTTAAAAAGAATATATAGTTAAAACAAATTATTACGTATCTACATTTGGTTTCAAGAAACAAAGCAAAAAGCAGCATATAATCACCCCCAATATATAGTTAGAACAAAGCAAAAGGCAGCATATCAGATGCAGAACCAAGGTTCAAGCAAGATGAGTTTAATTGTGTTCAGAAAATGATAATACAGACAAGTTCAAAATGACCTATTTACATATAGCCACATTTTACCTTATGACAACACAACAGAACAGACTGCAACTGCAAGATCTCTGGTTAAATATCAGAGGATGAAATTGGTCCTAGATAATCGTCATCCAAACTGACCAATACTTGAAACTGCCGTTCTGCTTCAAGCCACCTCGTTCCGATCACCACAAAACGAACCACGACATCTTTTCCAACCTTGGACATCTTGTCATTCATGAAGTATGCATTTTCACCGGGCACGTAGCGATAATCGGTCATCTTCATATTTGACAGATACACATCATCAATTGGTCCACATTTCAAGAAAACCCCGTGCTTCAGGACTTTGTGGACAACTCCCTGCAATATCTCCCCCCTCATAATCTTAAAGGTGATGGCACTGAAAGTAACAGGGAAAAGAACATCCCCAGTGTGTCGTCTAACTTTTCCCTCTCCTATCTTGTCCACAGTGGTCACTGCAAGATAGCGGCCGAGATCTTTGGTTGCTTTTTTATTGGAAAATTCATCTAGCAGCTGGATGAGGATTTTCCGTTGTAGCATCAGGCCGTCATTTTCCAAGCTATCTGCAGGAATTACAACATTCCACTGCAGCTGTACTTTGAGAAACATTCTTTTCCTTTTGTTCCTATCCTTCTGCCAAATATTAGATGTGTCAGGATATATACTTCTATCAGTTTCCAGAATCAAAGGGACGAGCATTCATGAAAATGAGAATTTACAGAATCGATGCATTCCAGATGCTGATAAACAAACAAAGAAATTCAGAACTGAAAACTTGATTCCAGGAAACATGCCATTAAAATAACAAATTTTACTTGAAGAAACTGGGGAATCCATACATTACGAACTGCAGAAGAATATTCACTAATTTTCTATCATCTCCAGATTTGATGTACATAACCTGTAACCATAGTAGACCTATATCACAAAATACACGCACTACAGGATATTATATTGCAGTTGCATGTGGCCAAAACTACAATACTGGCCAAAATAGTAATTTCAGACTGCAACTAAAAGCCAGATGTCCAATATTTTAAGACAGGCAAACAGTCTTAACTCAAAATATCAGCAATTTAGTTCTTAAAATGTAGTCTAGCGGATGTGAGGGGCATAACTACCAGCAAAAACTCACCTACCAGAAGCACAAATTGTAATACAGTTTGTGCTCTCAGAAAGGATAAATATTTATCACCTATGAAACACAATGTTTCTATAAATAAGGAAATCAGAAGACACAGTTGCAAAGTCAAGTGCCTAATTTTTTTTTTTTTCCACTTACTAATCACATATGGAAATTTGTGGTTCCCTCCTAAGGTAAGGGTGTTTGCTTTGTTCACAAAACCAAATATAAATAATAACATGAATAACTTTCTTACCACAAAGCCAGATAAGACTTGATCTACTCTGTAAATATCTGCATTCGCCAGAATTGTGAAACACAAAGTGACTTAATTTGCACTGTACAATTGTTTAAAGTATTTTGAATTTGTCATTGGCCTAATTCATTGAGATGTGAGTTTGTTACTGTGTCCAAAAACATTGAACAATTTTTAGCTGATTCAATTAAAGCATTAAAACGAAAAATGGAGAGGAAGATCCAATTAATTTATTCTGCATTTCATATCTTGCTGGATTTCAAACAAAAGAATTTACAGATCACCATGTGTTGCTACAATTACTTAGAGATAAACTGCTTCCCCTCCCCCCCCCCCCCCCCCCCCCTCCTTCCCCGCGGTCGCCGTCCTCGATGGCGGGGGGCTTGGCT
>JANHAO010020047.1:0-12990 GCA_026873985.1 Saraca asoca | reverse complement strand
TCTATTCCCCCTCTTTGGTATTTTCTTTGTGTTTGAAGGGAGAATGCCCCCCCCCCCCCCAACCTTTTTTTTTTTTTTCTTTTAGGGGGAGGGGGTGTTCCTTTACGTTAGTATTACCGATGAAAGTTAGTGTAGAATATTTATCTCTTACCATTTAATAGCACTACACTTCTGGTTAGTTGCAGTCAATTTCATTTTCCCACCCATGAAGAGAGAGAGAGAGTGTGTGTGTTTGCCATTTCATTTAGGTTTTTCTTATCATTTAATAGTTCTGATTTGTTGAAATAATATAAATTTCAGGCTCTGACCCCGTTAATTTGTTATTGATACTCTCTCCTTGACCTGGTGATGATGGCATTGTCAAAAACATTCATCGATCACTCCATGAGATCATATGTCATTAGCATTTGAATGGTCATGACTCATGATATCTATACCTGAAGAACTTTTTAGGAATTTTGCAAGGAAATCATAAAATTTTCTGGTTCTTGCAGTTAAATTGCCTGAGGTTTTGGCATATGTGAACATTGAAGAGGAAACATTGAGCCACATGCAGCAGAAATTAATTGATTTTCTCAAGTATGACTTGAAACCTTTCTATTTTGAAACCTTATCAATTTTTCCTTATTTTTAAAATGCTGATACGTACTGTACTATTGCTTTCGGCTTAAAAGGATGATTTGCAAACAATCGTGTGTATACTTCTCATCTCCATAATGCTGTGTGCTTTTTTACGCTTATGATTGCACAAGTAATACAGTTTCAACTTTCAAGCTAAAGATATAAATTTTAATTTTTCAACATCTATGGTGTAGGCTAGTTAGTGGCTAATCTGTCTTTCTTGCCCAAGGAAAGCATGTTAGTTTGACCTTATCTTTTTTGAGGTTCTGTTGTCATTGTAAGCATAGAAGAATCTTACACAATATCCAATAATATCATCATGATTAATTACTAATATGATATTTTGAATTTCATTAGGGGAAAAGAAAGTCATTGACATATGAGCAGTTTCTATAACTAATCCAGATCTTTGTACAGGATTAGCAATTGTGAACTTTTTCATACTAAAAGGATGTGCGTCGGTACGATGTCTCTGGGTTTTCCCAAAATAACTTGCGTATATAGCTTTTATGACTAATGGAAATGTAAAAGCTATTCTGATCTTCAGAGTTGATTAAGTAAAATGTAGAATTCATGTGTAATTTTCCTATCTTACTTGTTTTAATCATGCGGGAAGGAGGGGGTGAATTTGAATGTTGCCAAGCTCAATAATGAAAGTTTTATCTAGTACAATCTCTGCAAGGTTTTATTGCTGTTGGTTTGAATCGATATATTTATTCATTGCAGGTTTCTGCAGAAAAATCAAAGTACTTTCTTTCTTTCAGCGTATGATGGCAACAATGTCTCTGAAGGGAAATGCAGTGGATAAGATGAATGAGATGCAATGCTAAGCCTTGTCTTATTCGTGGTCTTTCCCGCGAAAATACTCTACAACTTCAAGTGTAGGGGACAAGTTACTCTTGATTTTGCAAAATTCATTAAATTTCCCTTGTTTACAAGTTGATTACACGTAGTACCTTTTGTTTTATCAACCTTTGTTATTAAAACACAGTTGACATATTAATAGGATAATGCAAATTATTAGACACAAAAATGAATCCATAACTAGTATTAAGCATTTTTAAAAAGTTAATTTTACTTCATTATCAAGTTTAAAGTAAATTAAATTGTAAATAGTAATATTTTAAAAATTGAATTGGACAGTTAATTAAAGAGACTAATAAATCACGATTTTATTGGTTCAATTAGTTAAATTGATAACTAAATTAAATAATGTCATATGTATAATAATATATTATAGTATAACTTTTAAAGTATGTTTTGATTTTATATATATATATATATAGAGAGAGAGAGAGAGAGATGTAAATATATTGTATGAATTAGAGAGGTTGGAGGTTCAAATCCTTGTCTTGACATTTTGAAAAAATTTCTCTATAAATTGGTTCTTAGATCCCACATAATTCAACGGTTTTATTTGATTCATAATATTTTAATTTAAACTAATCATTAAGATAATTTTAAGATGAGTCAAAATTGAAATCACAACCATCCTTAGTTGAATTATTTGGTTAGATTTGATTTGTACAACACTGATAAACAGGAAATATTTCTAGTCCGCAATAATAAGATTATTAGGACTTGAAATATTTTGTATTTCAATAAATCAAATATTTTGATATCACGATAAAATAGATATTAAAATTAAAAGATAATTTTTTAACTTATCACAATATAATAAAAGATAATATTGAAATTAAGATTAGAAATATTTTTAATAAACAAAATACAATTTCCATCTTTGTAAACATTTTTTTCCTCTAAATAATATGCGCAAGCTTTCAAAGCATTTTTTTTATGGTTGCTTTTCTGTCGGAAAATTTTGCCTCTTCTGTTCCTCGAGTGGTGCGTGCCAGCACTGGGGCTAACACTTGTTGGTATCAAAATCTTATATCCATCTAGCAACAATCCCTCCCACTCCTTTCTTCCCGAAAAAGGAAAAGAAAAAATGAAAAAAAAGCAAAAGGGAAAGTGATAGCTTTGTAAATAAAAACTACACAGCTTGCCCATTTGAATTCGAGTAAATGATTGTGTAGCTGAGAGTAAGACCTTTTTAGCATGTGCATGAGTATACACAACAGACACTAGCTCCGTCTCCGTAGAAATTCTTGGTTGCTTCTGTCTCAGGCCTTGTTTGTGCCTCATTGCTCTTTTTCCAACTCTTCTTTCTATGTGAGCCTTTCTGCTTATGGAGGTACTTTTACGTGAATTTGTATCTCATAACAAACAGTATTCAGTAATTATGTGTGCTCCGTTAACGAAAAGTTAGTTCACTGAACATCTTAAATTCGTATCACCTTGTTATCAATGTAAAATAAAAAAATAATAATAAAAAAAAAGATTGTTGTTATCAAACTTTTTGTTCAAACTTATTATTAATTATAGGATTTAGAGATAAAATGGAGTGTACTGGAAATCAATTAAAGGAAAGTATTTTAACTCTTACTTTTCGATCACATAATGACATACCTTAATCTTTAAAATCTGTATAATAAAGAAAAAAATGATTTGAGTTAAAATTATGAAAAACACTTCAATAATTAAATAAGTAATCACAGAAGAAAAATTATAAAATATAAAATAAGTGAAAAGATGAAGACCTCCTTAAAGCATATATCTTTGTTTATATAAATTGATGGTACTTATGTTTGTGCGATGATAAATAATTTTTTTATTGGTTTAATAAGTGTTGATGGTGAATTTTGATTACACCTAAATCTAACTAATGGATGGGGTTCTTTCGGAACTCAAGTTGTTTTTTGATTGTTGAAGTTATAGGAAAGTGCTGAATAGTTAGGAGAAGGAGGAAAAGAATGGAACACACAAGGGTTTAACGTAATTTGACTAAATTTGAATAGCACCAGACCCTATGTCCATGAAAATATTTTTATTAATCCGAAAGAGTTTTTACAGAGTTTTGATTATGATTACTAATAAAGTTTCTGCTAGTCTGTAAAAACCCCTTCGGATTAATAAAAACATCTCTGTGGCGTAAGATTCGGTGTGATCTGAATTTAAGCGAATCACATTAAATCTCTGTGTGTTCTATTTTTTTCCTCCTTCCCTTAACTATTCATTATTCCTACTGCTTCAACAACTGAAAAATAGTTTGAGTCCTGAAAGAATCCTTCCGTTGGCCGGATTTAGGTATAACCAAAATCTACCGTCAACAATAAGAGTCACATATCAGACAATTGAACTTATATATCAAATGTTTGGGTATATATCAAGCATATACACAATTGAATAATTTTGATAATATCACACGGTTTTTTTAACAACCATCACCATATTTACTACACATAACAACAACAAACCATAAACGTAGAAACAATATTTACTACATTAGATTTAACCAAGTTGTATTAGACTTGTCTGTCACCCAGCACAAATAACACTTGTTCAACCACCATGACGCGTTAGAAATTCTAACATCCCAGGTTATGGTGGCAAAAGGTTTTATGTTTTTATGTCTCCATTTGAATTTTTGATTTTGAATCGAATTAAGTAACAAGAAAATTGATGTTCAAGTGAACGATACACTTCACAAATCATAATAATAAAGAAAATTGAGAGTTCTACATGAAGCATTTAAACGCAAAAGACAGGACAGTTGTCATAAAAAACGCAGAGGTTTAACAATCACATTAGTTTTTCCTCTTTTTTTTTGGTTGTTTTTTTGCTATAATAACAATCATATTGTTATTGGTTACTCAATGGGACACCAATAATTCTTCTATATTTTAGTTATAATGTGTATTTTAAAACTTAGTAAACAATACATTCCTAATATGCAAAATCAGCAGAAACAGTTATTGAAATGTATGATCTACTAATGGTGGCTTAGGCAAAAACAGAGCACGGTTAATAGAAAAGGTACGACAAAAACGAGAAGAAAAAGACTGAAAACGACATTTCCAGCTGGATTACCGAATGTTTCATGCTAGTCATGTTTCGTTTAACAATTAATTAATAGTATAAAATGAAAGAGTTAGTGGTTTGGCTTTAACACCAGTGAACTGTTTTCTATTATGTTTTATGGGTTAACGTAGGCGCCGTTTTTGGTTAATTCATGGTTTCAATAGCAAGCCCTTAAACCTCAAGTTACGTTAGGCTTATGTGCCATTGTCGGTTACCTGGGCGTTGACTTCTTAAACTTGAAATGCCAGAAATTGATTTCTCCATCATTCAGTTATTCTCCACCATAATATGATTTTTACATATCAAATCTGGTATTTTCCAATTTTTTGGTATTTTATGGATAAGTTTGAGGTGATGAGGGGAGGGGTTCAGATAAGAGATACACTCTGAAGATTCTTCGCCTTGCCTAAAGTGACACTCATTTCTTAAAATGTTGTCTCTAATATCCAGATCTTGTGAAGCGAGTTCAGTAGTTTTTATCACATTGTCCTTGTTTGACATAATCTTCTATTCTGGGACGTTTTGGTTTCTTCGGTAAGACTTCACCATCCCCAACTTACCCAAAACGAAAGGAAAGAGCACCATTACAACTGTCACTTGGCTCATTTCACCAGACGCTCAGCTTTATAGAGTATAACTTGCTCGTAACAGGTAATATTGGCCAGCAATACTGCATAGGATCTGTAATATATATATAGCTGAAATCATCAATTTGTAACAACAGCATAGCAAGAGCTCCGGCTATTGAACCCGCAATATTTTTTTGCTCCAAAATCTAAGAATTCTAATATATATAAAACAGGTTATCTAAATTAGAAGAGATCCAGAAGACAGGGTTTATATCAGTTATTCTTTCTTCCGAAGAAATTACTTAAATTTAACATCTGAACCAGAATTGGATTGAAATACGCCTGAATTGGTTGAAAATTTGAACATAAGGAAATATATTAAGTTTATATCAAGATTTTGAGGATATTTTCCCGTCCTACAATATTAAATTACTTGTTCTTTACTTTCCTACTAAAGCCTGAAGAACAGGACTAAGGCAGTAAAAGTGGATGAAATTTCAAACTTCACCCATGAGAATTCCTTCCCCGAGCATCCTTCATCTTCAATTCTTTTGCATCTTAAGAATTAATTCCGTTTCCCATTTCTCATTTCACCCACTTCTTGGTCTCCCTCTTCTGTACATTACCAAAATTATTGCCTAAAAACAAGCGATTAAAAAAAAAAAAAAAGCCTGCTTTTCTCCCCCTCCAACCCCAACTCTTGAGAATATTTACTAATCGATCCTACTGATCCCAATTCGCTTCACAGAACCATTTCTAAATCCATCAGCTGCCTGAAAACACATCCCATTCTGCTGTTCCAAGCCAGCCATATAACTCCTCACCTCCTTTCTTATCATATCCTGCATCACAGCTAGCAGCTCTGTACTGAAATTAAATGGCGCAAACCCCTTCTGATTCGCCGCTGATGATCCACCGCCACCACTGCTCCGATCATCTCGAACCAGATGAACCTGCTGCTGCACCGGCGTCGGAGCCGCAGATGGAGCTGGTACCTGCGTCGGAGCCAGAGTCGAAGCCATTACAGGCAACAAAGATATGGTATTCGTCATTGGCAGTGGTGGCGGCGGCGGCGGCGGAACTGCATGTGTTGACTCTGTATTCCGATTTGAGACTTCGCCGGAATCTACACCAGGAAGGGACAAAGACAATGATGTCGGAGGGTCATTGGAAGACGGTGTCGTTTCTACGGGAGGTAGAACTCCGCCAGTCCTCGCCACAGGTCGGAATACATGCGAAGGAGACACCACGTGAACACTGGAGTCGCTGACGTCGGATCCAGATGGACTTCCCGGAGTCGGAGGGTTCATGTAAAACCCAGTCGACACAGGCATGGCAGCACCAGCACTCACAGACCTTTTCAACGGTTGTGGGCTGAAACTGCCATCGAAGCCACGGGAAGCGCCTCCACTCTCATCGATCATCATGGAAGCACACTTGCGCTTCAAGGTGGAGTTCCAGTGGTTCTTTATGGCGTTATCGGTACGACCCGACAGAAGGCGAGCGATCGTAGCCCATTTGTTGCCGAACCGGGCATGAGCACGGATTATGGTTTCGTCTTCTTCAGGTGTGAACGCGCGGTGCTCTACCTGAGGAGACAGCTGATTACACCAACGGAGCCTACAAGATTTTCCGGATCGACCGGGAATGGATTTGCTGATCAAAGACCAATTTCTAGGTCCATGTTTCTCTACGAGTCTCTGCAGAGCCTCATCCTCTTCGGGGCTCCACGGCCCTTTGATCCGATCAACATCCTTTCTAGAAACAGCCATATTGTTAATCATATCTGTTTCAGATGTTAAAGATCATATGAGAAATGAAGAGAAGGTGGTGTTCAAAATAGGTTCACAACAAAACAATGAGGAAGAAGAAGTCGAGGTTATTTCAAAGAGGTCATGTTGAGCTGTTTATATGTGAGAAGGGAAGAGGAAAAGAGCACCGGTTGCGCCAGTCGTGTTTTGGAGCTGTGAGTGAACGTTACCGGGTAATCGGTACCGCTTATTGCAGGTGGAAGCGGTTGGATTTGGATTTGGGATACAGCTGTCATAGGACACGCGTCACTCCCTAGCTTCTCTGATTTACACAAGTCATCGTTCCCTTGCATTCCTCTTTTATCGTTTCAAATTAATATTTCAAAAAAAATTAAATAAATCCTCCCCAATGTCCCCATACAAACAGGAGCGTCCTATCCACACACAACGCTCCACTCAATTATAACCTTCGAATTTCAAATTCAAAATGTTACGCACGCGCTTGGCGGAGCGTGGTGGGGTTCGGGATAGAGATGGATTTGAATCAAACAGTTCTGGAAGTTAATGTAGACAAATAAAGGAGCGAGGACCAGAATTTTCAGGTTAATATTATAAACTACAAAAACTGCAAACGAACATTGATATTTATTTTAAGAAAAAGCAAAAAAGCAAAAAAAAAAAAAAAAAAAGAACTTTGAGATAACGATGATAACGGTTGGGTTGGGTAAGGTTGCTTCTCCTTTGAGCTTTCGTCGTCTCAGTTTGACTGAGGACTCCAGCCTGTACAGCATTTTCGTGTGAGATTTTTAAGCTTCGTCCTTTTCTTTGGGGAAAGAAAAAACACATTTTATAATTAAACAAAAACAGAAAAAGGGCCCACATAGAGGATGAGCTGGAAGAAAACGACAAGATCGGTCGCCGAATCAGAGGGCGAATCATTACTGCTATCCTGTCAGTCCAGCCTGTATACCTGCCACCACCACCATCTTCATCCTATAACGGCCGTCCTTCTCTCCTTCACCGACACCTGCCAGTCATTTTTTTCCTATCAAGCATAGACCTCTGTGTCAAAAATCGTCTACGAACCTGTACGGCGCCGGTAACTTCACTGTCCCCGAGAGCCGAGGGAGTTTCCTGTCAGCTTCCGTCCTACTGCGACTCTCTTATGCCAGTTATACAAATTGTAAGTTGGAATACTAACTTAGGTTCAGAATCCCACGTATTTAATTAAAATTAAAAATTATTTTAATTTTAAGATGAAAGAAGGGACCAGTGGATGGATTTAAAAAAGGGGATTGATGTTAGGAACGTTGGGGTGCATAGATATTGTAACTCACACTCTGCCTGTTAGAGTAAAACAAGTGAGTCCTGCTACACAGAATTCACGTGTGTGTTTTTTTAATTGGTGAGATTAGAGTTTTTATTTCCCTGTGTAAATAACATTGCATTGCACATAGAAATTTAAAAGAGAAAAAAATTCTTACATGTCATTTAATAAAAAAATTAATTATTAATTTTATGATTTATTGACAATTTTATTAGATTTATATATATAATAAATTTGATTTTCAATTTATTAATTCACTGCCTCCCTTTGTTGATGGACACTGTCCCTCTTGGTCTTAAAATATCTCCATTCCTTTTTTATTTCATCTTACATTTCCGGAAAGGAAGTCAGTATTATTAGGCGGGTGATACTGAAATCAATAATTCAAAGATATTCTGACATTATGAAACTAATTGTCGGGTACATTAACAAATCAATATCTTATATCTCGCCAATAGGGAATGTATCCAATTAGCTCTGAGATTATAAGCATCATTTGCAGGATATGTTTCATGATGTGGATTGCTAGTGGCAAGTTTAAGTTGATCGATAACATGTGAGGGCAAGAGTTGAATTATATTAAGACAAGTTTAAGATCAAGTCAATAATATGATGTTACAAGTATTATCAAACAGTCATGGTCCACTATTCAAAATATTAAATAATATATTTCCTTGATATAAATTTGAACATCTTGATTATCTAACATAAATTTGAATATTTTTTATTAGGACGATCATCAAATTATTTATCGTTATATTTATATAAATATCATATTTTTTATAAATAAAAAATTAAAATTAATCATTCATTGGAAGACATTTCGATCACATTTCATGATTTTGAAAATTAGATCCGCCAATCAACAATAAAACATCTTAGTTGTTATTATAGTTATCGGTTATAATTTGAAAATGAGTTGAATTGTTAGGTGGTAATACTAATGCAGTAGTCCACCTACTGGAACAGATAATCTCACTTATAAGACAGCAGGCAAATTACCCAAAAATGATGGAACAGTGAAGACGCAAATGGTATGAACAGTTAAATGAAAGTGATGCATGTATAAATAATTGCAGTATGCATCAATTTAGGTTAATATTTGGATGGGATTGGCATGTTGAAAAGGACTTTCCTGAGTGGGTTGTTAGCATTGTAATTTGTATATAATTAGTGGGAAAATGTAATCACTTTTTTCTTTTATAAACTAATATTCATTGCATGTTTTTCAAAATTTAATTTTAAACTATTAGAATTATATGTTACATACAGGAAAACACTAATTAAATAAATATTTTTCTTACTAAACAATATTTCAATTTACCATGGACCAAATAAAATTTAAAAGTCTAATATGACTGAAAATTTTATGGGGGCGACAATTATATAAATCGAAGCATTATGTCTAAATTAGTAGTAAGTGATTGAAATAATTTACAGAAAGTCATGAGTTGAATTAATACCTAAAATTATATAAAATTAAGTGGATTAATCAATTTTGAATTCCTTCCTCGGCAGTTCAGGCTCTTGAGTTTTTATCTTGAAGCAACTAGGACGTGGCAAGAGGGCTGGATCACGTGCTTGAGGTTGCCAAAAGCAGACACACGTGGCCCCTGCACCCTCTGAAGCGGCAATGAAACTAAAAAACCTAAATTACCAAAGCGTCCTCCTCGTGTCTTTGTTCCCTGTCCAGAACCGTTGACGTGAATTCACGTTGTGGGAGAAAAGCAAAAGGTCTAACCACAGGACGAGAGCGGTACGTACGGAAGGTGAATAGGTTCCGGCCAGGCCTCACGTGATCGGGGGATGGTCGTTTAGCGTTCTTCAAAATAATCTATTAAATTAAATTGAAGACTTGAAATTATTTTGTTTTTGAATAAATCATTATGATAATATTTTTCAACAGTCCTTTTAATCTTTTATACATTAATTTAATAGTTTATTATTTATTTTTTATGATAAATTGCACACAGCTCCTTTGGCTATAGTTCTGTTGCTGTTTTAATTTAAAAAAATTTGCACAAAGATCCTTCCTCTGGAAAGGATTTGTGGCCACTAATGAATGGACACGGTCAGTATATTGGTCAACTCGGCCATAGAAGACTTTCACCACCACCACAGTTTCTCAGTGATGTATGTCTTTTTCTGTTGACATAAATTGATTTCGCGAATAGCTGTTTTCCTGATTTGCAATACAAAGTATAAAAATCACAAATCTTATTCCAAAAAATAAACAAAAAAGTGGTAAGGACTAAAGATTACATTTCGTAATAAATAAAAAAAAGTATTAATATATATTTTTTTAAAAAAATGGTGTGAAATTGTTCATTAAAAAAAACTGTGTTATAATTCATGCAAAAATTTATAGGAAGTATTAAATATTTTTTAAATATATATGGCCAAATTTTCACAGAACTTAGAATACCAAGTGTTAGTTGAATTGAGGAGTCACATGCTTTGAAATATCGAGGACTAGTGGAGTACATTTTCTGACACGGTTCTACGTAAATTAGGCCCAAGTCGAGGCAAAAAGACGTAGTACTGAAAAAGGCACTTAATAGTTTGCTTGCCGACGATGGAAAAAAATATAATTTGGGTAAGAATAAATAGTGATGTA
The DNA here is from genome assembly GCA_026873985.1 of Saraca asoca. Lineage (NCBI taxonomy): Eukaryota > Viridiplantae > Streptophyta > Magnoliopsida > Fabales > Fabaceae > Saraca > Saraca asoca. Next base: position 2,184 of record JANHAO010020047.1, on the reverse strand, counting down.
TAAAAGCACACATATGACTTTCAAGCTATATATGTATATAAAACTTAAAAAATAACGTGACAGGATAAGGTTAACCATTGTGATCTATCCATCTTTTGTCGGAAAAAATAATTTTTCTCAAGCTCGCTCCTCTTGCGATAATTCAGTATATTAATTTGGTAATGAATTCTTCTCTCAACTCCACAACCCAATACATGCAATATAGATTGGATTAGAGATGTAAGGTGTTCTCTTCCGTCGAATACATTCCAATTTTTAATTTAGAAAGTGTATAAATGTATGAGTAACGTTATTTGTATTTTTCTATAATTATTTTGTTACTCTTCTTTTAGATTAAGAAAATTTTATGAAGTTAATATTCTTTATACATAAATGAATTCTATTGTTTAAAAATTATATATAAATTTTTTAGAATTGATTTTATTTAATTTCATTCATAAATGAATTCTGTTGTTTAAAAATTATGTTAAAAATAATGATTTCAATTCATTTGTAAATAAACTTTTTGTTTAAGACATATTGAAAAATCTATGAAATTCAATTAAAAATAGATTTTAATATTATCATGATAAATAAAATATTTAAATAAGAATGAAATATATGATACAACATGTGTTTTAAATAAAATAAAATGAATTCTAATGAAATTCTAAATAAATTTAATAGATTTCATAATGACACAAATATAATTGAAATATAAATTATATATAAAATAAATTGAAATAAAATTACTTTTGATTTAAATTTAAATATAAATTATAAGATAAAGGCTTGTTGCATCGGTGAATAAACTTTCACAGAACCAATGCAACAACCTTCCACAATTTTAGGAAAATAAAAAAAATCAAATATTCATCTCCTTACTTAGCCATTATAACAATCCTATTAGAATTAGGATTTGTGAATTAGTTTGGATATATCCTAAACAACTAAGGATTAGATGATTTTCAGTGATGGGCCGATTACATCTATAAATAAGGGTGATTGGGGTCCCTAATGCCATCAACAAATTCATATAGAATGAGTCTATCGTCCTGAGAAATTGAAAGGCATTGGAAAGACTTTCAGTACATAAGAAATAGCAAGAAGAAAGAAGAAGGTGTTGCATTAATGGCCGGAGGTAAGAAATTCAATCTGACTTTTGTTGTAACTATATTTGATTTGGTTTTTGTGATAGAATGCATTAAGAACAAAGATAAAATGCATTACATATGGTACCAGAGCTAATTCACCTCTGCCTCGATGAAAGCATGGCTAAAAAAAAATTTCTAGAAAAATACCCTGTTTTCTCTTTTCTGGCTTACATAAAAATCTTGTTGTTTTTTAGTATTATTTTAAGGAATCATCAAGATTAAGGATTCCTAACCATTTTGGAGTGAAATTCGATCAATCAGACGTGAAGAGCACTCAAAATCAATCGGGTCTAAGATACGGGTTGCGTCGAGTTGGGTTCGAGTTAAGAAGACCCGGACGGAGGTCAGGGATAACCCAGATGACATGTCGTTTCATGGTTAAGTGAAACAATGTGTCATTTTACGCATCAGATCAAGCTGCCATTTATGGATTTCTGTAATACCCGGAAAATTAAGAAATTAAAAAGGAAAATTAAAAATAAAAGTTGAAAATGAAAAAGGATTAAATTGAAAAGTGTCAGGGACTTGTTGAAAGAGTTTGGTTTTCAGAGGGGCAATTTTGTAAATAACTCAAAGCCTTGGGGCATTTTCGTAAATAAGCAAAAAAAAATTTACGAAAATTTCAGAATCCGGCGCCTTTATTTCTCTCTCTCCCCCTCCCTTTCTCGCGGGTTCTCTCTCTTCTCCTCACTGATTCTCTTCTTCCCTCTCCCTACCGGCGACGGCAGCGGTTGCTCTGGCGAGCTCGGCGGACTTGGCTTCTCTTCCCCGCGAGCCCGAGCTTCCCTTCCCGAGAGCTTCTTCTTCCTCCTTTCTTCGGCGAGCTCGGCGGTAGCTAGCGTGGGTCTGGTCTTCTTCCCAGATTCCGGCACGGCGACGTGAGCTCGAGCCCTTCCCAGGCGAGTCCTCATCTCCCTCGATCGTGCACAAGCAGACTTTCGTCCCCGCGACCAGCTCCTTCGGCCAAGCTTTCCGAGGTGGCCTCTGCCTTCCGTGAGTCTTCTTCTCCGGCCATGCCACGATGGGCTCCTTCAGCCTGACTTCCGGCGAG
>JANHAO010020046.1:0-13002 GCA_026873985.1 Saraca asoca | reverse complement strand
TTCTATCACAAGAATTCATTATTTGATTACAACTCAAGTGACAAATAAACAAAGATTGTATACTACGCCTCCAACGAGATAAGGGTAAGATCTGATTTAAATTCCACATTATAAATTGTCTACCACTCTTATACTAATTAATTTGGGACCTGACAAACCCATATTACTAACCTTTGATGAATAGTTGATGGCACTGCACTAATCGTATAAATCCAATCTCAACTGAGCAATAGATATTTATTTGATTTGGATGGAACTACCACGAAAAGGGTCTGCCAAGATATAGAGCCAACTTTTAAATCAACTAGTACCACTTCTTTGATGCTGACATTTTTTCGTTAGTCTAATACCACAATGTTTGATGGTATTAAATCTTTGCCACATTTTTCAAGCTTGATGAAAGTTGCTCTTGGCATTAGGTTTACCAACACGCCACCATTGGCCAAGATATGATTTATTGGGCATTTGTCAATGTGTGATTTATGTGTAAAGGTTGTAAATGATCCCTCATCTCTGCTGTTGGTCTTCCAAAGAAAGCATAAGTGATTTCATATAACATGACTATCTCCTTATAGTCATTTTCATCATAGAAATTGTCTGTAGAGTCTTTGAGAGTTCATAGAGAAGTCTATTAGCAAAACGTAGACCATGTCAACTTCAATCTTTTAGGCTTTGATTTTTAATTGCTTGGCCACTTTCATTTTTTTTTTTTAGTTTTGTTTATATCTTTGGGACCAAATGGTATTTGATCAAAGTATCGACCCATGTTTTGTTTCTTTTTGAAAGTAGCTTACCTTTTCATTCAATGTTTTTGAGTTCTCACCAAGGGTGGCTATTGGTAATTTAGATTGTATCACTTATTCTCTCCTCTTAGGATTCTTGGATTCCATACATGTGTCTCGTTCAACTGTGGCTTATTAGTTAACCATGTTTCTTTCGGTAAATCTCCTTGAGGTACATGAGTTTGGTCAAGATGATTTTCCTCCCTTTTGTGTAATTAATTCTAATAGTTGAAATCAATTCTTTGGAAAACTGACCTCCCTCTCATATCTTTTTTTCTTTCAACTTCTATTAACTTTGATTTCTTCTTATCTTCCTTTGTGACAATTATATCTCTTTATACAATTGAAATAGTTCTTTTAGCTTTTCTTTTTCTTTTGAGTCCACTTGGTCTTATTAACTGAGATTTACAAGTAAAACCTTCACCTCATCATAATACTTATCACATCGTGCATGTTTTTTTATTATCCCACCTTTAGCATCGATTCTTTTGAAAAATTCATAATTTGATTCACCATTTTCTTGATAGGCTTCGGGTATGAAAGGTGCATCCAAAGGGCCATCGTATTCATGAATAGTTATCACATTTACTTTATTTAGTTTTGAGTGTTTAAAATAATTTACACTTTTTAGAAAAAAAAATCCTTGTCTATGACCATCTCCTTTCCTTTATCCATGAACTTATGTCATTCCTAATTGATTGTCTTTTTTATCATATCCCTAAAATGCACACAATTGTTAGTAGTGTGGCGAAACATATTGTGATATTTGTAGTATTTTTGGTCTTTGACTTCTTCCTTATTTAAGACCCTATGGCCATTAGACAATTTTATTTATTTGTCTTTCAGCAAAATATCAAAAATTTATCCACTTTATGACAAAGGAGTAGTTCTTCTTATTTATGTTGTCCATTTTATTTTTTATTTTTCTATTTTTTAACAAAGGACACACATATGAAAGGCTAGATTTGAATTCGGCCAAATGTATTTTGTTTTGTCTTCTACTTCTTCTTCTTCAACATGAGTTATTTTTTCCATTCTAAATGAAAATTTCTTAATCTTCTCTCCTTTTCTCTATGTAATTACTTAATTTGCCTTAATTTCTTAGCTAATTGAGACATGTAAGTTATTTTTTGATTTATCAGTCTTTTTCTAATTGTAAAATCAAGGTCTACTGTAACAATTTGTGCTATCTCAGATTCTGCTATTTGTGTAAAACAATGGCTCCTCGCTTATTGAAACTAGTATAGATAATCATTAGTACTTTTCGTTAGCAATTTTTTTATATATTTAGTAACCCAGTTAGCTTGATTCTCGTATTGCCTCTATAGAATTGATCATGGAATAATTTCTCCAATTATGCCTAAGAATGCATAGAATTTAGTGGTAAACCTAAATACCAGGCAAAAGCAGTTTTGGTTAAAGAAAGAGGGAAAAACTTCATTTACAAATATTTGTTTCTTGCTAGTTCTTGGCACTTAATGGTGAATTTAGCTATATGTTCAATTATTGATTAGTTATCTTCACCAAAAAAATGTAGAAAATTTTGGTAATTTAAATCTTCTTGAGGGCTCATTTTGATTTGTCCATTCCAAAAAAGCACCCTAATAATTTGGATAAACACATTGTAATCCTATTTGGTTCAACAATTGTTTGACTAGGAATTGGATATTTTGTTTCAATTTTTGTAAAAAGGTTAGATTATGGTTTAGGTTTATTGGGATCTGTATGATACCATTAATTCGATTATTAATCCACATTCTTTCTTCTCCATGTTAAAGCATTTTAACTTTACCATACTATGGTCATTCTATTTCATGTTCTCCATCCTCGATGTTTTTGACTTCCAGATCTTCATTATGACACTCATGATTATTATGATCAAGATTTCAACCATTGTTGCTATTCTGGTTGTGGCTTAGATGGGGTTTTTATCCTTTCTAGCATTTGATTCATTTTTTGCTAGCTTAAAGCATTATTTTCTAACATTGGTTAAAGGATTGCCACAATTTATTGTGACATCATGTGAACTATATCATAGTTACTTTCATCCATTTGTTGTCAAAATATAGTGATATTTTCAAGATTCAGATCTGAAGGACTCCCTTGATAATTTCTATCCATTTATAAGAAATATGGCATGCTATAAGGCATTGACCCCTTAATTATAGGTCCACCATGGCCTTGTGGTCCATTCCCAACCAAATTATTGTTATTCTTCTAGTTTATACTCAGCATCTCCCATCAATTTCATCTATTTTGGTTTTGATTTTGGTTGTTTCTCTATGTGTTATTTTGATTGTTACCAACCATATTTTTAGCATAACTGACGTTACTACCACCTTTTTTGTTATCAATAGGCCTTTCTTTATTTTAAAGGCCATTTTGAGGGTTTGTAGTTGACATATTTTCATAATTACTAAATAAAATTGTACCACTTCTGATTATCACATAAGGTTAGAAATTAGAAATACCTTAACTGTGTCCCACTAGGCATGCCAATTTGTTTTGAATCAAATTTTGTAGGTTGAAAAGTTTTGACTTCGGGATGTGTTCTCCACAAAAAATAGGTGAAATTCTAATTATTTATAGAATCTATGTGAAGAGATATAGTTGCATACAACAAAAAGAAAAAGTTTCACTTCAAATGGTTGTCAATTACATAAAAAGGGCACAAAATGGTGCATGAAATTACAAGCATGGGAGTGATGAAAAGTTCCAAAAAAGCTATATGGGTCAATAGAGCACTGAAGTGGGTAGTAGAGCATTACAAAACACAAAGCATGTTTAAATAGGTTGTTTGTGTTTGAACTACCAAAGATGATCTTTTTTTTTTATTTAAGTTAGCTAATGCCTTATTTATAAGAACTATAAGTTGTTTCTTCTAATAACCACTATGAAAACTAGCTCTTACAACAATGAAAACATGCTTCAAAAGGATAAAAAATAAAAAGAAAGAATATTACAAAATAAAACAATTAAGAAGTGTTTATATAACTTGTAAATAGCAACCTCCCACATTCCTGCCATGTGTTTACCACGACTTTATAAGCTAACAGCTTGGTGATTGTCTTTTGCCCAATATGTGATGAATACAATTTATACATATTTTATATTCCTTTACACTTAGTCTTTTGTCATATTTATGTCCTTAGTTAGATAATTGTAATTGATTTTGTGATTCTACTCAATTTTTGTGTTTAATTAAATTTATTAAGCAAATTTACACTGTTTCATACTATTTCAGATTTTTAGGTGTATCTTGAGTTTTGGACCTCAATTTTGGATTATTCTTATGTCATTGGAAAGTAAAGAAACATTTATAAATGTCATGAAGAGTCCCAAGCTTAGTTTAGCTGTTTTGAAGGTCAAATAATGCCTAAAAGCTAAAACAGAATGTTGTCTTGCGACCTAGAACTAGTTTTAGTATGTTCATCATAAGTGAAGTTCCATCCATTATTTAGTGCAAACCCAAGCCCTTAGGATAACTAAAATCCATTTTCACAACTTTGATGTAGGCCTTGAGGTTAAACTACACTATTTTAAATTAGTTTCATGGTTGTGGACTTAAGTGTTAAATTCTATTACATGTCAGACTATTCTAGAACGTTATCTCGATTTTTAGCCCATAACTTGAACTTGGAATTGAATTTTTATGTAAGTTTAAGGCCATTAGACTCCCAAGAGACAAAGATACATTTCAGATGAGGGGACCCACATTTAATGAAGCCTCTTTTCAGCCTTAAGCAATAACCCAATCAAGAGGTAGTGTAGTGAGCTCTATAAAAGCTCAATTGAGCCACAATTATAATAACTTTTAGATACATTTTACATTTTCTCTGATTTGATGAAGGAGAGGAGCTTTTCTGGGACAAACTCAATCCCTAATTAGGTTTTTTTCCTTTTTATTTTTACATTAATGTGTAACAAAACTCCCATTTTAATCTAAGGAAAATTTCACACTAATTCTTTTGTTGATTGTTAGACTTGCTTCTAATTCCAATTTATTCCCAATTTGATTCCCTTGATTCTCTGTTTTAATACTTATAATTGTTGTAGATAATCAGATCATAGGGCCCATTAATTGATTGTTCATTGTGATTTATTGCTAGCTGAATTTTCATAGGCAATTTGTTATTATTTATGGTTGTTTGGGTGTAGGTAGCAATAGGGTTTTGATTTCTTGCTGGAGTAAGTCAATTTTTCTAAAGAATTAAGGGTAATTAATTGGTTTACTATTAGGTAAATTAATTAATTAGTCTTGATGTTTTTAGATCTTTATGTTATTGATGAATTGGTTAAGGTGTTAGGCTTCAATTGATTTAGCAATAAAGGTCAATTGGGTGTAAGGCTTGATAGGTCAATTTAGGAAGAAATTAAAAATAATTAATTAGTATTAAGCTTAATTAGTTTCTTGGCTAAGCAATCAAAAAGGGAATAAAATAATCATGTTAAAAATCAATCACAAAATTGGTTGAAAGAATCCCTTGGATTAAAGCTTTCTCATTCCCTTCCATTTTTATTTTTGTTTGCTTGCACTTGAATTGTTTGTTTAAATTCCTATTCTGGTTAGATATTCAACCCCCTATTTTACATAACAAACACACTAAAATTGATCACTAATGCCTATGGATTCAACCTAGACTCATCCTAGCTATAAGCTTAGGTAGTTCAGCATTATTATCTTTGCTAGTCTCAACAAGCATCAATGTGTTTTGACTTTGAGTGGATGATTGACTTGTTTAGGCCATTTTTACAAAAAGTGGCTATCACACACATAACATGACAATTTTGATAACACTTGCAGTGACCATAGGAAATGAAGTTTATGAAAAAGATATAGATTTGGACAAGGAGAGAAAGGATGGTTAATTATAAAGGGTAATAAGTTTGTTGCCTACAAGAGGTGGTTTTGGTGACTTACACAAGGAGAAAAACATTGATAATGGCGGTCTGAGATCACTAGAAGACACTCCAAGGCTTAACTTAGTAGAGGTGTAGGCAAAGAGCTTATAATAATATGTTCTAAGGTTTTAGGAGTGTACCTAATAACCTTATATAGCCATGCAATTAGGGGTAAAATGTTTAAAGGGGTTGGATAAATTTACATGGCTGGTAGCTATACTGAATGGTGGCATGGCTAGAAGTGCAATACTATTTGTGTGTTTAACAATGGCAGTGGCATAATGATGGGGATAATATTGTATTGGTTTTAGAGTACGTTAGGTTTTTGGTATAGAGGGAATATGGTGAGTTAGTCAATTGAGTGGTGCACGAGAAAGGATAATAGCGAGAAGCAAATGTTGGTGGGTTATGAAGAGAGTGTCTAGTGTATTATGGATAAACCCCAGTGGTGGTGGGTAAGAGCCAAAGTGGCAAGGGGGTTAGTGAATTTTTAGGTGATATCATATGCCCTCTTGCCTCTTGGACTTTTGGTGAAGGGACATGTCATTTGCTCTTTCTTGCAAATGTAGAGTGGTTGTTATCTTGTGAATCTTGTGTGACCGATGGCTGCTTGCAATAATTGTTTTATGCTTTTCTAGGCATGTCATCATTGTAATCTTTCCAATGTCTCTCAATCAAGGTTGTTGATTCAAAATGATTTATTGAGGGGAAACTCGGCTATTGGATCAAAGGAGTATATAAACTTTTGTCCTTTCTTCCTCCTTTACTTTCTTCATTCAAATCTTCGAGCATTCTAGCATCCATTAACAAACTAGAGGTTTTTTTTGTGATTTTTTATTCTTGTGATTGCTTCTGATATTCTATTTGGGATTTTCTATCCTTTTTGATTTTTTTACTATTCCTTGACTTGCGATTGTGGCTGTGGTAAGTTATCATTCTCTTTTTTTCCCTTTTGGTTTATCAATGATGTTCGTCTATTTTTCATTTGTGCTTCACTCAGTTGCTTATGTTTTGATGTTATTGTTGTTTTATGGCAGTTTGCCATTTCTTCCTTATTTTCATGTTCTTTTTTAGGTATATTTACTTTATCATTTTTTTGGTTGTTTTTCTTGTTTGCTAGGGTGAAGTCATGCCTATAAGTAGTGAGAGGGATTCCTTGAGTGATGAAGCCATTACAGCAGTTTCCTTGTCTACTCAAAAATTGGTTGCTAAGGTAAAGATCTTGATTTTGGATAGCATTGGTTCGGATACTTCTTCTAGTGCCACAGAGAGTAATCACATTGATTTTCCCCTTTCTCACAATAGTGAGAAGGCTGAAACATCTTTTTCCTCCCCTTTAAGCTTGCAGGTTCTTTGTGCTCTGTTGAGTAAGGAGGATAGGACAGCGAGATAGGTGCAAATTGGAGGAACTTGCATGGTGATCATACATGGCATGTGCATCCACCAATAAGTTCTTAGGGAACTAAGTCTTAATATGAGGATAGGGTGGAGAGGGTGACAGATGTAAAGGATGATAATTGTGGGTTAGGATTTATAGATTTGATGATAAGGAAGCGAGGGCTAAGCATCACCATGATGTATCAAACCAACCTAACTAGGTTTGAAAATATTGTTTATGATGGAACTTGCTATAAGGGCCAATCTAATTCGTATGCCCATTGCCTAACAAATGCCTTTGCAATTACGACACTTCTTCATTTTTCATGCACTTAGTGGCATACATTTCAAAACTTCAAGTCATCCCATTGTTCATCCAGTTTAAAAGGGAATTGATGATAGTGATGGGTGTCGCCCTTTCTTAACTTACTTATAATGCCTGGCTCATAATTAAGGTGGCCCAAGTAGTTTTCTTTTTGGTGAAAAGGTGCCTGTGTCTAGACTTAAAGGTGTTCTACCATTTTTTCAGTTAAGGCATCTAGGATGGGATGGTGTATTTTCAAGCTTGCCCTTTACGTAGTATCTATAAAGGGCTTAAGATTGTGATCAAGGTGTTTTCTAACCCAAAGACAAAAAATAATGAATTCTTTAGGGTGGAGGGGATGCAAGATCCCCTATACCTTCCATGTCAGTTGAATCTTGAAGGTGGTTTCACTTTCTGGTAAGATGGTGACAACCGATTTATAATCTAATTTTTATGGATGTTGATGAGCATGTTGAGAGGGAAACTAAAACCATCATTGTTGATATTTTTAGGCTATTATAGGAGAACCACCGTAATTTCTCTGGCAATGTTATTTTTGCTTTTTTGTTATTTTACCTTTGTTTGTTTTTCCTTATTTGGCGATGCTAACCTGTTGTGCTCTGTGTAAGTGTTTACAAAAGGATGGTGACAAACATTCATGTCCCTTTACTCTATGGTTCCAATGGTAGGAAGAATATTCCCCTGCCTCCTCCACATGGCTCTTCTAGTAAGAGCCATCATTCCAGTAGTGATCATTGTTGTCACTCCTGACATTCTAGCGGGTTAAGTAATGGCAACCAATCAAGCTTTAGGCCAAGGTGTTGGCAATGAAGGAGCCATTGTTAGCACTGTCAAATAGGCCTAGGTCCATGGACTGATGGATTTAGAACAAACTAGACCATGAGCAAATGGGCCCATTTTAGACACGGGCCTATACGGATCGATTTGCATAGACCAAGGTCCTTGTAGATTTGGTCTAATCCACCCTAATTTGCCCATTTGATAGTACATAGCACCGTCATGTACTATCAAATGGCCTGGGTCCGTGGGTTGGTGGATTTGGAATGGATTGGACCATAAGCAAATGAGACTGTTTTAGACGTGAGCCTATATAGGCCAGCCCATATGAATTTGGTTCGGTCCATCTCGATCAATTCATTTGATAGTAATAGTCATTGTAGTGGCCAAAGTGAAGGGGAGTGTCAAGACTCCCAAGGATTAAGGCGAGACTCACAAAGCTCTAAGATGTCATATGGTGATGAGTGGCAGGAGGAATGTCAAGGGCAGAAGAAGGTGGAAGGCCAGCTTGAGGGTAGCCACCGAGGAGGGGCACAATGGTGAGTCTAAAAGATCTTCTTACATTTGGGAACAATTTGATGACCAGCAACAACAAATCCTTCATGTGCAATGACAACACATTGAGACCGTTGATGTGGAGGTCTTGGAGGAAGAATCGAATGCCCATTTGACTTTATCTCCACCCACAGTGATGAAATGTTAGTATAGATGCCCTAGAGACAATCAGTTATAATGGCATAGATACTACATAACTTGGCATATTTGATAAATATCATGTTTTGGCCTCTTTATTAATTTAGTTTTAAATATTTATATACATATGTTTTGATATATGTATACTATATTAGATAAAGTCCTTGAAATATGATTGTGTATAAGTAAATTACAATTGGGATTGTAAATGAGATAATTTATGCATATAGTTATATTTCTAAATATCCCTAGGTGTTGAATAATTGAAAAAACAAGATATCAATTATTTACAAGTAAACTAGCACATGTCATGTCATATTTTTTTGGAAGAATGTAGTGATCTTATACATTATTTGATATGTTGATGTCTAAACAGACATATGGGTATATATTATGGAATATATGATTGGATCAACCCACCATGAGAAATGATATGGTTTGTTATCATGTGTCAATGGACTTTTCATGTGAAAGGTAGTGTAAGTGATCCTTATATATAAAGTCATATACTTTGATTTTATTCTAGGCTTGCACTCTTAAAGAATAAATACAAATAGTTTTGGGTGCACCATGAAGTACATGAAGCTAGTGATTTATTAAGAAAAAATCCATCTTGTTTGATAATAAGGAAATATATTCAAAAGACGTTCTAACACTTATGATATGATCAATTATTTTAAATTTTTATCTTTTCATTTTTTTCTTTTTAGAGCGCATGTTCATTTTCTAGGGGCCAGTTTTCTTAAACAGTTGTTCGAAGAAAACTACACATGGTCTTTATAAATAGTGCATTAATGCACTAACAAGGATCATCTTTTTTCATAATCACTCAACTTATCAAAACATGTTCTATGTTCTTTATGGTGCTTTGCTACACAATTCAGTGCTCTACTAATTTTTTTTAGTTTTTAAGAATCCCTTCACTCCCCTGCTTATTATTCCATGCACTATTATTGTGCATTTTCGTGTAATTCATAACTATCTGGAGTGGAATCTTTATATACTTTGTTGTTTTTTATTGTATTACTTCACCCAGAGATCTCAAAAGATTACAATCTCACCTATTTGCTATGAAAGATCCAGCTTATAGTCAAAACTTTCCATCTTGTGACATTTAGCTCAAAACAAATTTGCACACCTAGTGGAACACAGTTAAGGTATTCTGAATCTCTTATCTTGTATAATCCTTAAAAATGGTACTATTTTGTTAGTTAACTCTAAAAATATGTCTATTGTAAGTTCTCAAATGGCTCTCAAAATAAGGAGAGGCCTATCAAAAATGGTAATGTTGGTCTTGCTGAAAGGTGGTTGTTAACAACTAGAATAATCAAAATAATACATAAAGAAATAACCAAAACTAAAACCAAAATTAAAGAAGCCAATAGGAAATGTTGAATAGAAACTGAAATAATAACAACAATAATAAATTGGTTAATTGAAATGGACCATAGGATAGTAGTGGACTAATACTTAAAGGGCTAATATCTTATAGCAAGCCATAGTTCCCACAAATGGATCGAAATTATCATGGAAATCCATCTGGTTTAACTCTAGAAAATGTTGCCATTTTTCAACAACAAATGGATGAAAGTAATCATTATATAGTCCACATGATTTCGCAACAGATTGCAACATTACTTTGACCAATATTAGAAAATCATTCCTTAATCAACAAAGGATGAATTAGGCACTAGGGAGAATAGAAGTCCATTAGAATAATGAATATGATCGGAATATTGATAACAATAATCATAACAATCATGATGATAAAATAGGGTATAAGAACATAAAAAATGAAGAGACAAAATGAAATTACCACAGTATAGTCGAATTAGAACACTTCAACATGGGGAAGAATGAATTCAGAATGATAATCGAATTAATGATGGCATGTAGATCATTATAAATCGAAATCATAATCCAATTTGTCCACAAAGATTGAAACAAAACATCTAATTCCTAGTCGAACAATTTGAGCTAATTAGGAAGAGATAGTTCTTATCCTAATTATAGGAGGACATTTCTAGAATGGATAAATCAAATAGAACCCCTTAAAGGTTTTAAATTGTTAAATTTTACAACATTTTTTGGTTAAGACAATCAATTGACAACCAGAGATATAGCTAGATTTACTAAAGAGTGTCGAGAATTGGCAGGAAATGAATATTTTAAAATGAAGTTTTCTCCTTCATCCCTGACTAAAACTATTTTTGTATTTAAGGCTATCACCAAATTCTGTACAATCCTAGGCACAATTAGAAAAATTATTTTACGACCAATTTAATAGAGGTGAAATGAAGATTGGTCTAACCAATTTATTAAACATAAAAAAGTCACCAATTAAAAATGCTAATGATTACCTATCCAAGTTTTGACAAGCAAGAAATCGTTACTTCACTTAGATAACAGAATTTGAGATCATTAAAATTGATGTCATAGGTTTTGACATTACAATTAGAAAAAAGCTTGTAAATGAAGATATAATAGATATGTTTCAACTAGATAAAAAAGTTAGACAAATTGAACAATTACATAAAGAAAAAGACATGAAAATCAAGAAAAATAAGCCTATGTCAAAGAAGAAGAAATAGAGGATGAAAATGAAATGCATTTGGCCAAACTAAAATGTAGCCCTTTCATATGTTTGTCCATTATTGAAAAATGCTGAAATTAAAGATAAAATGAATAACACAAACAAGAAAAAAAATATTCTTTCAACATAAATAAGGTAGATTAAATTTTTGATAGCTTGTTGAAAGATAAGCAGATAAAATTGTTTGATGGCCATAGGATTTTGACTAATGAAAAAGTCAGATTTATAGTACTACAAATATCATAATATGTTTAGCCATACTACTAACAATTGCGTATATTTTAGGGACATGATTGAAAAAGTTATCAAGCAAGGATGCCTTGAATTTGCTAATAAAGGAAAATGGGTGATAATTGACAAAGATCCTTTATTAATAAATGCGAATTATGTCGAACCTTCGAAGTCAAGTGAAGTGAATGTGGCTAAGGTGGATGCAGTAACCATTAATGAATATAATGACCTTTTAGATGCATATTTCATAGTTGAAGCATATGTAGAGGAAGGTGAATTGAACTCAGAATTTTTTAAAAGGATCGATGTTGAAGGCAATGTATCCTAGATGTGAAAAATACTATGATGAGGTAAGAGTCATACTTGCCAATTTAAGAGAACATGATAGAATATACCCAAAGGAAAAAGAAAAGGTTGAAAAGATTGCTTCCAATTGTGTAAAGGCGTATAATTTTTAGAAAGGAAGACAAAAAGAAAGAGAAAATGAGATAAACTGAAACAAAAAGGGGTACAAAAGAAAAGTTAGTCTTTAAAAGAATTGACTTTGATTATCAAAAATTAACTAAACAAGAAAGAGAAAAATTATTTTAACTGAACTCGAGTATCATGAAAACACTTGCCAAGAGAAAAACGGATAGCCAATGAACCATTACCAAGCATGAAACAAATGTGGAAGCCCATATTCCAAAACGGTAAAACAAATGGTACAACCCTAATTATCAACCTCCACCTGTAACTAGGGGTGGCAAAAATATCCAACTCCAATGGTTCTTCCCCATACTGATGGATATTTATCCAATAGATCATACCTAAATTAGATCCATTACTTAATGGTTTAGGTTTGGTTCTAATCATTAAATATCCAATGGGTCTGGGCTCTCTTTTGGGTATCATATTAAACCACTTTGATAACATATTCTAGAATAAGTCAATTATTATTAATAAGAAAAAAAATTATTTTATATTTTTCTTTTTCAATTAGAAAAAATCCACAATTATATTTTTATAATTCCAAATGAGTCCTTATTAGGTCTTCAAGCCGGGTCTTGTTAGGTCCTTTACGGGGTTTCAATTTCTGATGGGTCCTAATTAGGTCTAGGTCTAACCAAACCCAACCCATTGCTATCCCTACCTCTAATAAGGACTTAAAAGCATCAAATGTAAAGATAAGATGCTTTTAGAAGGAAACAAAATAATGAGCTAATTGATAAGTAGAAAATGTACCTGTAAAAATACCTGATTTTACCTCTTAAATAGTCATTAACTTGTGGTTTTTGATTAACTTTTCCCTTAGTTTGTTAGTTTAGTTCTAGATACTGCTG
>JANHAO010020045.1:0-12993 GCA_026873985.1 Saraca asoca | reverse complement strand
GGAAAACATTTTAGAAAAACTGAAATTCTTCACATACAAATCGATGTAGTAATTGATGTATCCTATATTTTCTTTAATATACACCAATGTATAAATCAAGGCATATGTATTTTTACCTTAAGCATCGATGTATACTTCAATATGCCCCATTTACCAAAGTTTCGATAAAGATGAAATTTTTTATTATTAAAAAAAACAAACTACTGAATACATTGATTACAACTTCGATGCGAATAGCGACACTTATACATACACTGATGCAACATCGATGCACACATGAAAACCTTAAGAACAAATTCAAAATATAATCGATGCATTAGTGATTTTTAAACCTCTACTTCGATGCCACATCGATGCATAGTATCCCACTATAAATAAAAACTTCGAAATCATACCCATTTACTACAGTAATTGAAAACCCTAACTCATCTCCTCTCTTGGCATCGAACACCTAAAATCATAAAAATCTTCAATTTTTCACTGAATTCCACCAAATTTTTCTGATAGAAACGCTAAATTCACCCTTCTCTACAACTTTAATTGATTAATTTCTTCTGAAACACCCAAAAATCAAAATTTCCAAAATCAACTCCAGAAACCCTAATGCACCTAAATTGTTACTGCTGATCATGTCATCAACAATAGCCAAATGAGTCAAAATGCCAACAAAGCGCAAGGATAAATCTTCCATTAGATCAACATAATCAGACAAAGAGGAATCCTACTTCATGTCACCAAAAGAGTATGAATCTTATCTTTCTTTTGAGAGTAGAAAGGTTGAGCCATTAAAATGTTTTAATGACCAATTTTTTAAAACTTCTCATCTGCGTCAGGTATTTGCTAAGTACAAATTAGAAAAATTTCTGATTTTCAAAGAAACAACCTATCCCAGGCTGGTAAAAATATTTTACTCAAACTTAGTAGATGCTGATGGCAAGCTATTTTGTTATGTTATGAAGAAGCACATTGTTATTGACCCAGAAAGTTTTGCAAATGAATTTGAAATGGACAACACCATGCCTAAGCTTATTGCAGGATCCTTTAGTCAATATAGTAAGAAACTGGCAATTGATATGCTTTTCCCCTTTTGCACCCCAAAAAATGGTACTGGGAGACTGCTGATCACTGGTCTTTGACCAGAAGATAGGATCCTACATTATCCTATATGCAAGGTGATTTTGCCAAGAATTACCAATTTTACTCAGATTATGGAAGATGGCCTATTTTTAATGCGGATTATTAAAAATTAAATTGATTTCAATTTTCCATATTTTATTTTGAAATATCTGAATAATTGTTCAAAAAGAACTGACATTGGATATCTTCCATTTGGAATAATTTTGACTCCATTTTTCTTAAAGGCAAAAATAAAACTTTCAAATGAATCTTTTATTTCTTGCCCAAATGCAATGAAAATGATAATTGCTTCTCATTTTCACAAAATGGGCTTTATATAAGATAGTCAAGGCAAATGGGTCAGTAAAACACCCCACCCCACTCAAGCCCCTGCTCAAACATCTACCCAAGAAGCAATTAATACTGAAGTTGAAGTTAGAATATCTGCACTAATTGAATGCATGCACAAGCACATGATTGAACAAACTAATAAGATAATTGAGAGTCAAGATGCACAGTTCAATGTAGCAGAAGAAAGATTGTCACTTTTAGAAGATAAAGTTGACAAATTAGAAAAGGAATTGAACAAAATTCATAATTCTCTTAATGATCAAATAGAAGAAATTAGAATGAGACTCCAACAATAAGACGAAGATGCTGAAATGCAGAAATTGAATGAGATGCCTCCTGAATAGCATTTTAATTGTACTTGAATTTTATTTCCTTAGACTTTGATATATTTCCATGTTATTATTTGTTATTTCTATTGCTAAGATTGTCTGATGATGTAAATATTTTCTGGATACTTTGATAATTGTTGAATATTTTGGTATTCTTGTGAATATCTTTGAATATTGCATTTATCCTGTGATGATTTATCTTTTACTGTGATATTAGTATTCTAGAAATTGCAGTGATGAGATGATTTAAATTTCATGTTGATATAGATTGACAATCTTTTACTATTATACTTTCTTCAATTTTTGGTACTTTATATTACTTTTTGACATGCCGAAAGGGGGAGAAATATGAAATTTTCAAAAAATTCAAATTTTTTAATTTCTCAAAATTTCATAAATTGTAGATTTTATTCTCAAACCTTTTAATGGAATATCATTTTCATTTAAAAAGGGGGAGAAGGAGAAAATTTTCTTTTAATCTTGCTTTCATCTTGTTTATCTTCAAACCAATCTAAAATTGTTTATCAACATCAAAAAGGGGGAGATTGTTAGACTTTGTAAGTCTAAGCCTTTTTGCACTTCTAAGTTTTGATGTTGAAAAACAAATTTTAGTTATCTCTATTTGATATGTCGAAAAACAAATTTTAGCTATTTCTATTTGATATGTTGGAAACAAATTTTACTCATTATTAGATGATATGATATTATTACTTTTTATTGATTCTTTTTTTTTTTAGGTCTTTCAAAGATTTACAACCATAACGCAAGAGAATCAAGATTAGTTTCTTATGATTTTTTTTATTATTTTTAGGATCTCCTATAAATAAACTCAATTGATCCTTGATCCAAATCTTTTTAACCAAAACAATGAAGTAGAAAACTCATTTGAAGAAAAACAAGACTTTATAAAACTATTTTCTATATCATACTTCAATTGCACTTTGATGTGTTGAAGAATTTATGAAAAGTTTCATACCTAAATCAAAGTCACACTGATGTATACAATATAAACTTGTCTATCAAAGGTTTGAAAAACTATCCACATCGATGCTGTAATCGATGTATTGACTATATTTAACAGACTATACGTTGATTCCACATCGATGCATTAGTTGTATAATAGATTGTAATCGATGTCACTTTGGTGTAACAACTGAAAATACATTTTTCTATTACAAACGGTTACAGTAGTTATAACAACTTAACCTTCTACTTATATAAGCATTTTTCACATAGTTTTCAAGAGAATTAATTGCGAAATCATTTGAGAAAGAGCTTAACACAATTTTCTCTCTACTTCATAAAATTCTTTAAGAATCCTTCAAGATCATTGGATCAAAGATCATCTGCAGCTTATTATAGTTTGTTTAAGATTTTCATCTCAAACATTGGTATTATATTTTCTGTCCCTTTCTTTACTAATCTTTTTATTTTAAGATTTCTAGGGATTTAGAAATCTTGTATAGGTTAGCAAGACCCTGTAAATCTTGTTGTTTTTCTTAAGTTTAGAAAAGTCTATCCCCAATTCTTCTAGGTTAGCAAGATACCTGTTAAATTTTTGTGTAATTGTTGTAAAACTGGCAGTTCTAGAGCTTGTTAATCCTGATAGTTTTTGAGTTTAATTCAGAGGTCTTTTGATTAAGAAAGATCAAGTGGAGTATACTTGAATTGCGATTTCAATTCAAGTTGAACCACTTTAAAAATCTGTACATTTAATTTCTTTTCAATATCTGCACTTTACTATTTCTGTTATTGATCTTCAGTTTACTATATTAAAAAGAAAAGATCAAATTAAAACAAAGACATATACAATTCTCCAATGAGAAAATGGCAAGATCTGCTTAATTCTACTTAATTGACTTCCACTCACTTAGATTTTACAATATTATATTTTCACCCACCACTCTCTCTTGGGGACCTGACATTATGTATATATTATACCTAATTTATGACAATCTAATGAGGCGATGTTCGTCGTGATATAATAAAAGGCATGTGCAAAATAAAAGTTTAGTTAAACTTTCAGACTTGATTAAAAGGGGGTTATTTTGGTGTAAAAGGATAGCTTCGTTAAACAAATTGCTTAGGTCATATTCACAAGAACTTAAAAAGTATACTACTGACTAGTTGTAATTAAAAACAACTAGTATTACCTTTAAATAACAATTATGCATAATTCTGATGTAGATGTACTAACTTATTTAGATTATTTTAGTATGTGTTTGAATAGACTCTACTAGGTTTGTTTACCTTAAGGCTAACTTGTACAAATAATGGTAAACTAGTTATCTTCTTGTTATTTACTATGCAAGGAGAT
Source organism: Saraca asoca (assembly GCA_026873985.1). Lineage (NCBI taxonomy): Eukaryota > Viridiplantae > Streptophyta > Magnoliopsida > Fabales > Fabaceae > Saraca > Saraca asoca. The sequence goes on along the minus strand of JANHAO010020045.1, from coordinate 8,880 downwards.
TGATTTTTGGGTTTAGAGTTAAACCAAAATTCTGATTTTTCAAACCAAAGAGCAAGGAATAGGTTGTTAAGTAGTAAGGCTTATTGAACTATATGTAGCTTGTTAATTGTATGAGTGATATAGCTATGGCTAGCTGGTATAAAAAATATAGAGAAACAAAATTAGAAAGGAACACCTTGGGAAAAATCTATGGGAGTTTGGTATGTGAAAATAGGACATTCATCCTTTGGTCTATTTAAAGTTCTTACATATACTATATATATATATATATATATTTAGGGATTTTCTACCCTAAAAGAAGCTATCCTAGGGAGAAATAAGTTTGTTCCATCTTATCCCAAGGTGTATTAGCTAGTATTTGGAGGTTGGCTTTTGAGGTACCTGTAAGCCAAAAAGTTGTTTGTCCCTTTCTACTAGGGGGTTTCAAAATTGCTAAATTCTGAGAATCATAAAGTTTGTATTAGAATAGGCTATAACTACAAGAATTGATCCATGTATCATATTATACTTGAATAATTTAGTATTTAACACTAAGGTTTTATCTTTATGTGTTTCCCTTAAACAAAAGAAGTTAATAGGGTAATGGTTGAAATGTATTGGTTCTTGCGATACATTGGCTTCTATAGCTCTTAATAAGGAAGCATTGAAATCTAAGTGCCTAGTATCTTTGAGATACAACAAAATTGTAGTATTTAAACCTAACTTAGTCATAGGTTTGGCAACTATGCAACCAAGATGCCAAAAGTTGTATTTTTATTGAAGCTCCTAATATAACAAAAATTTAACTTTCTGCTTCTTAGTTATATCCAAGTAGCTGCCAAACCTATGACAAGGTAGGTTTAAATACTATAATTTTGTCATATCTAAGAGATGCCAGGCACTTAGATTTTGATGTTTCCTTATTAGGAGCTATAAAAATCAATGTATCATAAGGATCGATATGCTTTAACTATTACCCTAATATCTCCTTTTGTCTAAGGGAAACACATTGAGATAAAATCTTATTGTCAGATACCAAATTATTTGAGTATAATATGATATCTGGGTCAATTCTTATAGTCATAACCTATAAGATCCAATACAAACTTTACAATTCTCAAAATTCAAGAATTCCAAAAACCCTAGTAGAAAAGGACAAACAACTTTCTCACTTACGAATACCTCAAAAGCCAACTTCCAAATACCAACTAATACACCTTTGAATAAGATAGAATTCCTAACAAACTAGTCTCTTCCAAGGATAGCTCCTTCTTGGCAAAAAAATACCCAAATCTCTAGGATTATCTAACATACTTTAGGACAAGTAGATCTTTACTTTGATAGGAGTACATCTAGGATAGGAAACCCTAGAATAACAAAAATAAATGATGCCTCTATAACAAACTCAGAAAGGCCATATAGGCATTTATTTCAAATTCAACCATAGTAGTTAATCTGAGAAGTCTAAGAATGACTCACAACTGCATCTTAAAGGACTAGATAACACCTCTAGGATCTGAAAACTTGTCTACACCAGGTCATACTCCTAAGGAAAAGGTAGAATAGGGGATGATGCAGAGCCTAGTCTAGTCTCTCTCCCCCAGTCACCTTCAACCATCTCGCAAATCCACCATGACCCAAAATTTTCATGATACAACAACCCTTAAGAGCTCAAGGAAAACCCTTTAGGGTAGATATAGAAGCCTTAAAAGAAGACTTTTATTTAGAAGAAAATACCCTTCAAAGGATATGGTTCCTTAAGAATTTCTAAGGAGCCAACAAAAAAAAAAATTCATAACAAATGGATGAAATTCATTAGGGATTTTAAGACAAATGTTTCCTTCTTCAGTTGGTTTAGAGTCTATGCTAAGGGAAAACAAATAGACTACCTTTTTGGTAATATAGTTAGTGTTACGACTAGGACAATATAAACTTGGACAACTTTCAAAGGAGAAAGAGTAGTATTTGAACTCTCTCCTTTAAAACCCTTTGTCATAGAGACAATAGATCCCAAAAATCCAGTAATAGCAACTCCCTCTAAGATAAAAGATCAAAGCAAACATGTTTTTTTAAAGGATATACAATCCTTGGTGAAACAATATAACTACACTAATAAATACCTTTAAACCTTAGGATAACAAATCCTCAATGAACCTGTCTAAATAGGAAAAACTTCCAATACAAATAGCACTCTAAAACAAATGGAGCAACCTTTATTCAAACCTTATGAGATTCCCCCAAACATGTATAAACAACTTAATAAATCTCATAGGATAGAACTTTCAAATAGAATATAAATAGCCAAAATAAGCCAAATGATTGAAGATTTAGATAAAAAATTAGGTGAAAATCTAATTATCCTTGAATCACCCTTAAGAGATAGTTCTTGTAAAAATGTGCAAGCTTTAGATAAAGCCTTAGAAATGTCTTCTAAAATAGCTTTTGATAAAGAAGAACCTAAAGTCAAAGCCTCAAAACCCTAGCACCTTAGAGGCCTAGACAACTAAATTTCCAAAATAAGTTAGAACCTCAAATATCCCTTACTCAAAATTCCTATAATGGGAATAATATCTATGAATGGAACATAGATGGCAAATCTAATATGAAAAAATCCAACTTTTATAGCAAATGATCATGGTTAGCACAACTTACCAAACGATGCAGGGATGTGACAATATGACAATTGTTCATGTCCTAGTTGTCAAATTTATCGGTTAACTCAAAGGTTGGTGGGATGAATATCTCATTAGCACAAAAAGACAACAAATTTATAATGCTTTCAAAGTGGATAGTCAAGGAGAATTAGTGTTAGGAATTGATGGTCAACCCATCCATAATGCTATAAATACCTTAATCTATACAATCACTAAACATTTTATAGGAGATCCTATCCTACGAAAAGATAAATCAACCAAGTTACTATTAAACCTTAGGTGCAAAACCTTTTCAAATTTTAGATGGTATAAGGATACCTTCTTTAAGTAAATATACTCTAGGTCTAATAGTAATTAGCCCTTTTGGAAAGAGAGATTCCTAGCCAAACTTCCTAGATCCTTATAAGATAAGGTTAGAGAGAAAATGAGAAACAAGTTCAATGGGATTATCCCATATGAACAACCTACCTATGGACAGCTTGTAGCGTATGTCCCAAAGGTCGCCCTTAAGATCTACTAGGATGATGAAATTCATACATAGTCAGAGAAAAAGCACTTAATAGAAGAGAGTTGGGTCCTTTTTATAAACATTTTAGTTTTACTTGCCTAAAAACCTACAAGACCAAACATGGGCATAGGGAAAAGCAAGTTGAAGCCAACCCAAGGCCTCAAATACATAGGAATAAAACCACAAGTAAAGCCTTTAGAAGAAAACCCAAGTATACCCTTCCACCAAATATAGACAAAAGACCTATATGTTTTAGGTGTAATAAACTAGGGCATATAGCCAAATATTGCAGATTAAATAAAAAGCAAAGGAAGCTTGATGAGTAGACACTCAATCAAATTAACAATTTACTTGTTGAAACATCTCCAAAGGAAAATTCTCTTAAAGATGAAGAGCAAGTTCAAAAAAATAATCAAATCCAGGAAGATAATTGTTGTTCTTCTTCAAATTCTAAAAAATCAGTATCATAAAAAAAACTAATAATCTAAATGTACTCTTTGCAAAGCAAGATCTTCTTTTTTAGGTTATCTACAAGTTGCTAGATAATGATGAAAAAAAAAGCTACCTACAAGAGTTCAAAAGAACATTAGATAGACCTTCAACTTCTTCAAAACAACAACTAGTTTTCAACAACTATAGTTTTAAAAATATTTTAGAAAGATTTAATTTAGAAAAATATAAATTCACTATCTTACAGGATTTTCCATCTAAAGTAAATCTTCTCAAGGAAGAAGTCAAAGTTTTAAAATTACAACAAATATGTTTTAATCAAATGTTTTCTAACTTCTGAAAAGGAAAGGATAAGGTTGAAGATGAAGATAAAAACATTAAAATCAATGATGTTATTTTCAAACTTACATCTTCCATATAGATTCAAAAATGATACATCCCTATAGAGCTCATTGTCAAAAATGAGTTTATAATTAAGATAGTAACCTTATTTGATACAAGAGCTAGCCTTGATTGTATTTATGAAAGGTCAGTACCAAAAAAACATGCCTTAGATCTTCCAACAAATCTAAGCTTCATATTCAGTTTAAGCTTTCAAATGTCATTTTGAAAAATAATTTTCACAAAATTAATATAGACTTTCTACTAGTAAAAGATATGACTAGTAGAATCATCTTAGGTTATCCTTTCAACCAACAAATTGTGCTATTTTTGATATCTACCAAAAGGGATGGAAACAAAGAACCTAGGACAAAAAATAGTCTTTAAATTTCTTAAAAACTTATTTTCAAAAATCTTAACTTGGTTAAAAACAAAATAAACCAAATCAACTATCTTTCTTATTGACGATCAAATTTGATCAACCTAAGTTTAAAACCCCAAACTACAGATTGAAAGTGAAAAGAGAGAGAGAAGAAAAAGAAGAAGAAGAAGAACAAGGAGACACCAGAAGTTTTTAATGTGGTTTAGCTAAAGTCAGTTTAACCCCTACATCCACAGTTTTTATTACTCTTTGCTGAATGTTTTTATATCTGATGATTGATTGTGTCATGTACAGTGATTTCATCCTCTTTTATAATGGTTGGGGGTTACAGTTTGAATGTAAATCTATAACAATAAGTATCATGACTTGATTAGGATTACTTAATAGATAAGGGTTGATGGCTATAACAGACTCCCATTAAAGTAGGAAACTGAACAGATTTCCTTGGACTATTGGTTATGGATGCATGCTCTAATCTGCAAGCTAAGCCTTGTTCTCAACAACCTAAGGTGGCTACTTTAACCTGTGTTGATTGGCAACCTTAGTTCGTATTTAACAACCTAATGTCTTAGTCCAATGACCTCAATCCTAGGTGAGTTGGGCCTTTATTAGCTAAATCTGTCCATTAGGCTTTTACTAACCCATTTATATGATTCCAAAAATACCCACAACATTAGCCACCAACTCTCGATGCGATCTATGAACTAGGAGCTATAATTCACTAGCAAAAGCCATCAACTATGATATGCTATACCATCATTTGGACTCTTGTCCTTTCATTTCATCTATGCCTACCCATGCCATCATTTCCACATTTAATGCATGCATTTTTTCATAGCAGTTAGTGCATTAATGATAGAGCCTTGCTTTTCACTAGACCATTAGATCAAGGGCAATTGATCAGTCTCCTGATCTAACGGTGAGGCTGGTCAAGTTTATATAAGGTAAGGAGAACCTCTTTTCTTTATCTCTCAGAATGACCTGATGCATGCATTGGTTGAGCCCTATAGGTTCTTGATGGTTCAGATCGTAGATGAAGTGCTTTGGGGTGTGTATGGCCTGCTACATAGGAGATTCCTATGGATGATTCCTCTCTAAGGATCTTGGGAAGTTTTGTATAGATTTTATTTCCTCATGGTGATGTTGATGGGCTCATTTCTTTCATCTTTGTTCTTTTTGCCTCTTTGGGAGGGGAATCGGGAGAAGCTTGAGAGCAACTTGGTTGATGACCAAACGATGGATGACTTGCTCATCGGATACATCGATCCTTCAGCCTACAAGAGGCTAATCTTCTTTATAGGCCATGATAGTTGTAGGCTTATTTCAATCTTGTACTGTTGTACCTCTATATGTATATTCATCTCAATGAATGAGGTTTTTAATGAATTTTTCATAATGTTCTTGCTTTTCCAAGTATGTTAAGTTGGATATTTAGTAGGTTACAGATAATAACATGTGGTCTGACATGAATGAGTTCCTGTAAACCATGACTTTAGCAAACATTAGTTAAAATGGATGTCTAATAGGTCAATCAACCAGTAGCTTTTCATTATCAAGATGGATGTCTAAGTAGGTCATATGAAAGGGATGCCAAGTAGCAGGTCACATGTGTGCAGTGCTGAATAGTTGGTCACATATGGTTCCAAGTAGTAGGTCACATTCAGTGTCGAAATAGTAGGTTACATACAGTGCTGAATAGTAGGTCGTATGTGGTGTCGAATAGTTGGTCGCATGTGGTGTTGAATAGTAGGTCACATATGATGTCGAGTAATTGGTCACATTCAGTGCCAAATAGTTGGTCGTATACGGTGCCGAGTAGTTGGTCACATGCAATGCCGAATAATTGGTCATATATGGCGTCGAATAGTAGGTCGCATATGATGCTAAATAGTTAGTCGCATGCGATGCCGAATAGTTAGTCGCATATGATGCCAAATAGTAAGTTGTATATAGTGCCAAATAATTAGCCACATGCGATACCCAATAGTTAGTCGTATGCGGTGCCAAATAGTAGGTTGCATACGATGCCGAATAGTTGGTCATATACAGTGCCAAGTTTTTGTAAGTACATCAAGTTGAATGCCTTTTCTGAATTAGAAGGATGAATGTTCACTTTTGGATTAAAAGGGCGATGGCTCACTTTCGATATAGTATTCTATCAAAAATTTATTCAAACATTAGTAACCAATCATAAAAATTTAAAAACTTAAATAAGCAAACTTATATTCATTAATAATATGGGCAAAGATGTTTAGCATTTCAAGCTTGAGGAAACTTGGCTCCATCCATGTTTGTTAAATGATAAGATCCATTTCCCCTCCCAGTTTGGACCTAGTGTCACATCACTAGCCTTGCGAGCTCTAGGGAGGATGAGGCGCAACACAAGATCACTGATTTTGTAATGCCAAACTCAGACCTTTCTATTGTAATATCTCGTAACCCATTGTTGATAAGTTGTAACTCTAAGACGAGCTATTTCTCTAATCTCTTCTACAAGATCAAGGTTTACAATGAGTAGGTAATTATTATCCTCCAGGTTAAAAGTAGCTCTTCATTGTGAAAATACCTTGAGTTCAGCTAGGATTATGGCCTCAGATCCATACACCATTGGGAAAGGAGTTTCTCCTATTGTGCTTTGAGTTGTGGTTCCATAAGCCTAAACCACCTTCTATAGCTCATCAACCCATGCTCCTTTCTTGGCCTCTAAAATTGTCTTCAGGATCTGATTGATGATCTTATTGATAGCCTCGACTTGTCCATTGGCCTAAGAGTGGTCTACGACTGAGAAGCTCTTTACAATCTTGAGATCATTCTAGAACTTGATGAATTGCTCGCTATTGAATTAGGTCCCATTGTTAGTTACGATATACTATGGGACTCTAAACCTACAAATAATATTAGCCCATACAAACTTTACAATTTTGGAGAAAGAGATTTCTGCCAATTCCTTCGCCTCTGCCCACTTAATGAAATAATTAACAGCCACCACTGCATATTACACTTTCCACAGCCTATCGGGAGTGGTCCAATCAATCCATACCCCAGTGTGATTCTCACAATGGCCAGCATGTATATCCTTTAGGACGGTGTCATGGTTATGGCCATTTATGCATCTTAGGAGTAGGGTTGAAAATCCCCTTTTATATAGCATGTCATCGTAGATGCAATATTTGGCTTCTTGAGCTCAAAATCGACGTGTTTCTACCTTATCTTCTAGTAATTTGCCATCTTGTAAGTAGTCCAAGATTAAACCCATCCATAAGTCCCGCACCACAACAATTGTCATTATAGCATTTTTCTGTTCTATGCTTGGTGATGGGAGGAACTCTATTGGGATAGCCCTAAGAAATCTATATCTCTGGTCATGGCCAAGCAGGCTAATGCATCTGTATGTGTGTTTTGAGTTCAAGGAATTTAGTTAATCTCATATTGTTAGAGAGAACTGAACAGTTCCTAAATTTTTTGAAGGTAGATGGCCATTGTCTTCCCCCTTATCTGGTACTCACCCCGTATGTGACAGACTATGAGTTAGGAATCACTATATATCTTTAGGTTTTTAGCTTGCATCTTCTTTGCCAGACAAAGCCCTACCAATAATGCTTCATATTCCACTTCATTATTTGTGGGCTGAAAACCAAATCTTAGTGCACAGAGGATTTTGTGTCCCTTTAGGCTAATTAGAAGCATTCCTACTCTAGCCTTCTACTCACTTGATGACCCGTGGACATATAATTCCTAATATGGGACCTCTAAGGCCTCTGTTTCCTATTTTACAGGCCCTATGAACTCTGCAATAAAATCTGCTAAGGCTTGCCCCTTGATTGCTAGCCTAGGCTTGTATTCAATGTTGAATTGGGCCAGCCCGATCGCCCACTTAAGTAGATGACCTGAGGTATCTATTTTTTACAAGATCTACCTGAGTGGGAACTATATGAGCACTTGTATGGTATGTGCCTAGAAGTAAGTTCACAGCTTCCTTGATGCTACCACGAGGCAATAGTGAGCTTCTCCATTGGCAAGTACCTTGTTTCAATGTTTAGCAACCTTTTGCTTACATAATAGACTAGGAATTGGGCTCCACCTTCTTCTTGTACCAGAGCTACACTGAGAGCATGTTGGGAAACCCCCAAGTAAATAATAAGCTTTTCACCTTCCCTTGGTTTGGATAAAAGTGGAGCTCGATCCATTTATTGCTTTAGTTATTGGAATGCAACCTCGTATTTTTAGTCAACTTGAACTATTTTGCCTTCTTCAGCATGTCAAAGACAGGGATGCATTTATTTGTTGCTTTGGAGATAAATTTGGTGAGTGCTGCAACCAAGCCATTAAGGCTCTGTACATCCTTGATCTTGTTGTGACAAAAACTTATTGTACATTTTAAATAACCGCAAGCACACGACATAGATGTAATAAAGAATCAGCGAATACGGGTCGATCCCACAGGGAAGTTTTGCTCTTTTTAAATACTAAAACCTTTACAGTTTAACTATCCAGATTGATTTGAAGAATAGAAGGAGTATAAAAAG
>JANHAO010020044.1:0-13003 GCA_026873985.1 Saraca asoca | reverse complement strand
GGGGGAGTGGTGTTTGAGGGCTGTGATGAAGGAGGGAGTGGCTGTCGTAGCACTCTGCAAAGTTTGAGGGGTGCGATGAATGGGCTAGTGGTTCTCCTAGCACTCTGTAAAGTTTGAGGGCTGTGATGAATGGTGGAGTTGTTTCTTCCGCCACTCTGTGAAGTTTAAAGGGGTGTGATGAATGGGGGAGTGGTGTTTGAGGGTTGTAATGAAGGGGTGCGATGAATGGTGCAGTGGTTCTTCCAGCACTCTGTAAAGTTTTGAGGGGTGTGATGAATGGGGAAGTGGTGTTTGAGGGTTGTGATGAATGGTGGAGTGGTGTTTTGAGGGCTGTGATGAATGGTGGAGTGGTGTTTGAGGGCTGAGATCAATGTTGGGGTGGTTCTTCTAGTACTCTGTAAAGTTTCAGGGTCGTGATGAATGGTGGAGTGGAGTTTGAGGGCCGAGATCGATGGAGGAGTGGTTCTCCTAGTACTCTGTAAAGTTTGAGGGTTATGATGAATGGGGGAGTGGTGTTTGAGGGCTGTGATGAATGGTGGAGTGGTGTTTGAGGGCTGTGACAAATGGCGGAGTAGTGTTTCAGGGCTTTGTTGAATGGTGAAGTGGTGTCTGACGAATGGTGGAGTGGTGTTTGATGGCTGTGATAAATGGGGGAGTAGTGTTTGATGAATGGGGGAGTGGTGTTTGAGGGCTGTGATGAATGGTGGAGTGGTGTTTGAGGGCTGTGATAAATGGTGGAGTGGTGTTTCCGGGCTGTGACAAATGGCGGAGTAGTGTTTCAGGGCTTTGTTGAATGGTGAAGTGGTGTCTGATGAATGGTGGAGTGGTGTTTGATGGCTGTGATAAATGGGGGAGTAGTGTTTGATGAATGGTGGAGTAGTGTTTGAGGGCTGTGATGAGTGGTGAGTGGTGTTTGAGGGCTGTGATAAATGGTGGAGTGGCGTTTGATGAATGGTGGAGTGGTGTTTGAAGGCTGTCATGAATGGTGGAGTGGCGATTCAGGGCTGTGATGAATGGTGGAGTGGTGTTCGAGGGCTTTGTTGAATGGTGGAGTGGTGTCTGTTGGCTGTGATAAATGGCGGAGTAGTGTTTGATGAATGGTGGAGTGGTGTTTGAGGGCTGTGATGAATGGTGGAGTAGTGTTTGAGGGCTGTGATCAATGGTGGTGGAGTGGTGTTTGATGAAAGTGAGTGGGGTTCGAGGGATTTGATGAATGGTGGAGTGGTGTTTGATGAAAGGTGGAGTGGGGTTGGAGGGATTTGATGAATGGTTGAGTGGTGTTTGAGGGCTGTGATGAATGGTGGAGTGGTGTTCAAGGACTTCGTTGAATGGTGGAGTGGTGTTTGATGAAAGGGTGGAGTGGTGTTTGAGGGCTGTGATAAACGGTGGAGTGGTGCTTGATGAAAGGTGGAGTGGGGTTCGAGGGATTTGATGGGTGGTGGAGTGGTGTTTGAGGGCTGTGATGCATGGTGGAGTGGTGTTTGAAGGCTGTGATGATTGGTGGAGTTGTGTTTCAGGGCTGTGATAAATGGTGGAGTAGTGCTTGATGAATGGTGGAGTGGTGTTTGAGGGCTGTGATGAATGGTGGAGCGGTGTTTCAGGGCTGTCATAAATGGTGGAGTAGTGTTTGATGAATGGTGGAGTGGTGCTTGATGAAAGGTGGAGTGGGTTTCGAGGGATTTGATGAATGGGGGAGTGGTGTTTGAGGGCTGTGATGAGCGGTGGAGTGGTGTTGGATGAGAGATGGAGTGGTGTTCGAGGGATGTGATGAATGGTGGAGTGGTGTTTGAGAATTGAAGAAGTCTGACAGGAACTGTGGAAGGGCTTCAATGATGTCAAGCTCATGAAATAAACAGAAGGATAATAAGAAAGAAATAGAAAATTTCTGACCTATGAAGATCTTTGGGAGGAGCTTCAGGCTGCTCATATATTTGAATAATATGAAAACCTGCCCTGTTTCTCTTGCGGATCCCTCGTGCTGCTGCTGCTCTTGACGCCATCTTCTCTCTCCCTCTTTTCTGCACTGAATTTGCAGAATGAGATTGATATGCAAAAATACTGTAAAATCAAGAGTATGTAGACGCTCATGCACAATATAGGAGTTGCCCGCAGTTGTCCGCCAGCAGGAGGAATTGAATCGCATCAATTCACGACTCTGTCCTTTTCTTACTTCTTGACAACATCATACATGATGCAAGCAATGTTTCGAATAAAAAATTGCAAGCAATGTTATCCAGAGGTTTGTTATATTATATGAAGCGGCCGCCTTACTTGAAGTAATTTCCCAAAATAAGAAAAAAATAATAATAAGCGGCCTCACTCTCCGGTTTTGGGTCAAAATTAACCTTTTTCCTCTTCACCGTAATTCTCGCTTCCCCTTCATGGTTCCTCCTCTCCCTTCTCTCTATAATTTTTTATTCTTGCCAAACACCACGAGTAAATTATCAACCATTGAGCATCAAATACATTTGATGGGTATTGAAGCCAAGTGTAGGATAATATTATATCTGGGACAATTCAATATTCTGATAAAATGGGATAATCTTAAAATTATAAAAGATAATTCTATTAACATTGAGGAAAACTTATAAGATAATTAGCTCATAAATATTAATCAACAAACAATAAATAAATAAATAAATTATTTTGAATAATTCATGATAAATAAATTTTAGAGTTTTTGATAAACTCAAAAACCTCCTCTTAATGCTTGTATGAACACATAATGTCACAACCTTTATTTTAGAATTTTCTACTAGCATAGTTTAATTATATTTTAAATTAGATTAATTAAATATGATAACAATTAAGTATGATAGACCAACTAATATATGATCAAATTGTTGGATCTATCATGACATCTAAATCAACAGTAGATTTTAATAGTGTGAATCTTATAACTAAATCAATGATAATGAATCAATTAATCTAATAGGGTTACAGTTAAAAAGATCCTTACTTATACCCTAAATAGAACTGTAGCTGTCCTATTGAGGGTACAAAATAATTTTCTCCCTTTCTCTATTAGGTCATGTGAAAAGTATACTTTCTATGGAGGATTCGTTTAAATGGATTTATATTAAAATATTATGTAGACAAATTTATTAATTTAATTAATTTATTATTTTGCACAAATTTAAATACTTTGTAACATGATGCATAAATCTAGTTATTGACTAATATTTTTTGCCGATTATAACAATTAGTATCAGAGTCAATTTTTCTTTCATATTGTAAGGCTCAAATTTGTGCAATTTTTGTTTAATGATTTTATGTAATTAAATTATCAAAAATCCATAATATATAATAAAAAGTTATAGGTTAAACACTAAAATTTTTCTACCTTTTTTGTATTGTTTAATTGTATAAATTACTATGAAATTTATGAATTTTGAGATGAAATCACACATTGAATTAATTTAATTTTTTTGAAAATTTTGATCTCTTAAATTAGAATAATTTAAAGGGATATTTTTCAAATTAATTTATGATTTCATCTTAAGAGTATATAATGTGCATAATTTGCACAAATCAATTTTAACAAATACTATTTAAAATTAAAAATTTTAACATTCATGTTTTTCGATTACTAGAACATTATTTTTCATAATCCAGCCTAATTATTGGAAATTTGTTCAAATTGATTTGTTATTCTATACTAGAAAAATTAGACAAAAAAATCCTCAATTAATTTATGAAAAATTGAATACAAGTAGTATCAATTTTAAAAGCTTTTCATTCACGGCAAACTAAGAGAGGTTTGATACTTTTCACTAATTTTTTTCCATGATTTTGTAAAATTAATAAGGGGATTAGTTTTAAATGAATTTAGATAAAGAAATTCACATAAAAATTATTTAAAATATAATTGAATTGAAGGAGTTTACAAACCAGGTTAGGTCTAATTATATAGACCCGAAAATGGTTTATCAAGTGGAAATAGAGAGGGTGAAGCTTCTTGACGTGTTGGCCACTTGTGCTAGTTGCATGAGGGGGCCACAAACTACTATAGAAACAGTAGATAACAATGAAAATTATATCATTGACTTTGTTTTATTTGTGAAAAATTTTTAATTTTTTTTTAAAATAAAAATATTTTATTTAATTTTATCCAATTTATTTGAGTAATTATTTGATGTTATTTAGACTTGAAAATTTTACTATGTTTTTTTCTATATATTGGACTACTATTTTTAATTTTTTCAGAATTTGTTGAATATGAAAATATTTTATGTAATTACTATCCTATTTATTTGAGAATAAATTTCATATTGTTTACATATGAAAAATTTACTGTATGACTTTTACATATTATACAACTATATAATTTGTTTTGGATTGATTTAATACTATTTGCATATTTAAATATTTTTTAAATTGTTATGTGTAATTTCTAATTATGTAAGAATCACTTTTGCTCATATTATGCTATAAAATTTTTACAATTGTGTACTAACCTATCATGGGATTAGTTGCATAAAATTTTATTGAAATTAAATTTTACAATTGTATCTAAGAGAGTGCTATGTTAGTAATATATATGTCTTATCAATGTAATATTATTAACATAGTTTGTTAGTAATAATATGAGTATTAAGATTGCTTGTTATGTTCTTAAAATTTTAAATACTCTATCGATGTTAGATTTTAGGAATATAGCATTCAATCCTTATATTATATTATAAAACCTTAAATGCTTTATTGGTGTTAGGCTTCATAATATAATACAGTTTGGAATTGCATAGTTATTGAGAAAATATTATAGCATGACTACGTTGAATATGCAATTTTAAAATTTTTGATAAATTTCATAAATTGATATTTCCTCAATCTTTTGTTACCTATGTAATTTATTATCATGAAAATCGTAAATAGGACCAATTATGAGGATAGGGCTAAGTAGAAAATATCTAGGTTGAATCACTGATATCATATATAGCAATCATCAAATTTTACATTTGGCATGGAGAAAAGGAAAGCTAAAGATAGATGATGACTGTACTGTTGTGCAGAAGCTTTTCATGGAAAGTGAACATATTCTAATAAAATGTATTGATAGTTATGATGTATATTAAGGATAAGACCATCATGAAAGGCATTGTTGACTCTGTAAATGCCAGAGCGTTTATAGACTCTATAGTTGATAGATTCATAAAGTTTGATAAGGCCAAAAAGGATATTACCTCTTATTGTTGGATAAAATTGGTTAAGATAGTGTCAGTGAAATTAATGAGAATATCATAGAACCGATATACTACTATAATTGCCTAAAAGGCATGAAATTAGACTTGAAAAATAGTCATTTGATTTAATATGTTTTAGAGTCTCTTTTGATTCAAATTAATGCTCTTAAGATATTATATTAGACCCAAAATAGTGAATAGACTTTTAGTGAAATAACCTTTATAATTAGTCAAATGGAAGATGGTATAAAAAATTAAAAGATTTTTGTACTTACTTTGTTTTGCACAGATCCAGTGCTGAGCATGGAAGTTAGTCACACCCAAAAGTAACATAATTCTAGAAAACAAGAAAGTTGATTTGAGTGCACATCACATTAAATCAAAATGTTCCGCTGACTATAGTAAAACATTTTGTAGAATACTTGGTAGTTAGATGAATGTGCAATCATTTGTATTACAAATTCATTATAAGTGTTAAGAAATAAAAAGAAGTCAAGTGATAGAAAGCCGATAATTGGATTAAAAATGGTGGAAAAAAGCAAGATGAGTATGTAGAGTTGTTGTCATTTGGCAATTAGAGAGTTAGTTAGTTAAATAAATACTATGGTTGAAAACTAAAGGGTTAGAATTAATGTGAGATTCTTAATGATGTGGCATAAGTGTCTAAGTTATATCTTTACAAAAAAAAAATATAGTGATTGATAAAAGAAGATATTCTTCATGACATAGAGTTATCCTTTTTTAATATGTGTATTGATTACATTAAGGGAAATACTCCCTATTAGAGTTAGAAAAAGTGGGGGAAAGGACTAGAAAAGTGGATGTATTAGAGTTGATTCACAATAATGTAGGTGGACTAATTATGTCAAGGATTATGGGTGGATACTAATATTTTATCTTCATTAGTAAGTGATCAATTTTTGTTAGGTAGAAATATCCACTAAAAAGGTGGAATCCTTGAATTTTTTTTTGAAGCATTTAAGGTTGAGATTTAACTCAAAATAATAAAAAAAATATTAAGTGCAACAATTGTGATAAAGGTGATGAATGCTATAGATATATGATAAATTGATGGAAATTCTTATTCTTTTATGTGATATATCCAAAATTGTGAATTTTGAGGCTAGCAACCTTATACTTGGAATGCCCAAATAGGATTAGATCACAAAAGGTATAATTACACACTTATAAACATGATCGAATACATGTTTGTGCATTTGATTTTACTAGACTTTGTATAAGCGATGCTTTAAAGATCATGGTGTATATTTTGAACCTGGTAAGTCTATACTTAAAACCTTGTATGATTTGCTATATGAGAAAAACCTACTCTCAGGCATTTCTATGTCTAGGGTTGCAAGGCTAAACTGAAGTCATATGATCCATTTATTAAGTAACTTAATCCAAAAACTATTGTTGATCATTTTGTCAAATGTTGTAACGACTATAAAAGTAGTAGATTTTATTGTTTGATCCAAACGATTAGAGTTATTGAAGCACCTTATTTTGTTTATTGATTAGATAATAGAAGCGAAAGGCCGTGTAACATCTCTTTCAGAGAGATACAAGTTATTATTTCTCTAGCACCATCATTGGTCAAAAAGACTGAATTGATCAAGAAAATAATCTAGTATAACAAATGATAAAATAACATTACAAATTGGAAGAGCTTAATGCTCAATTGATAGTAGAAAATAACTAAGTCTTGTAAATAAAGTACCATTTGGGAAATTTTAAATGGCTCACAGATCAGAAATTATTAATAACTATGTGATATAATTGCAAGAGCACAAATTTAAAATTAATGATGGATTGTTTTGATGATCCATAACCATGTGTAAGATCATATGAAGTTAACTATTGATTGCAAGCATATTGGATGCAAAAATGTTGTTATGCGTATTTTTAGAACCATACAAATGGACTGGTAAAAGCTCAATAAACAGGCCCAACTAATAAAAGCCCAACTCAACTAGGATTGAGATCGCTAGAGCAAGACATTAGGTTACCAAATGCAAGCTCAAGACTATCGGTTAATAAGGATTAAAGCAGCAACCTCAAGTCATTGAAGACGAGGTCTAGCCCGCAGATCGAAGCACACTCACTATGGTTAAGCCTGAGGTAGGATCAACTTGTGGGTATCAACTTGCAAGAATTAACTTGTAATTAATTAATTATTCTTTCCTTTTTGGAACAATGTTAAGATTGTACAGGGTTAAATCATTGTACAAGGAAAGGAACAGAGAATTTGAAAAATAGAGAGGATAAAACCCACTATAGAGAAGAACAACAAACAGATACAAAAACTTTGTCAAAATAGACAGAAACAATACTATAATTGTGGACATAAGCATTGCACTTAGCTAAACCACATTAAAAACTTCTGGTATCTCTCTGTTCTTCCATTTTCTCTCACACTTTCTCTTTCTCCTTATTTTTACACTCTTAGTTTGTAACTTAGGATTTTGAACTTAGGTTGACTAAATTCACATGTCAGCATTTTGGTACTAGAGGAAGGGCCTAAACTATATTTTGGTTAATTTTTTCGTTCAACTACAATGGCTAGAGGAAGAACTATTAAGAGTTCAGACGCTCCACTTGACCAGTCAAAAGGTTATGCAGAATAATAGTAAGAATTAGTTCTTTCTGGGATAGATATGTCCGCCATCCCTACTATAGGTATTGCCACTGGCTTGCCCCCCGTGGCCCACCGCCAGCCTACTATTATTATTCTAAGGACTAATGGAGTGTAAACATGGCATCAGCATTAAAAAGTGCTTGAAAACACGGTGAAAGAACTGACTGAGGCAATTAAGGTGCTGACACAAGTTTAAGCCCTGGGTGTGCAAAAGTAGATTGAGGTCGCTAGGCCTAGAGGAGTAATCTAGCAACCATATGAAAAGGCTCAAGAGGAGAGCCCAATTAGAGTATTTCAGTGTACTGATTCAGCTCGCTCTTCTAACTCACGGACAAGATCAGAGGTCAGCTGAGCTCATAAGCATCATGATAATTAATGACTTGAGAGTTTGCATCGAGGTAAAAGCTTGAATAGGACCAATCGGGGACATATGTCAAATTAATATTCCCTAGGTCATGAGCAAAAAAGGCATAGAATCTCATATTGCCACTCCCATTACCAGGAAGGCAGAAAGAGCCAGTGATCTTCTAGCCATCAATCTGGAACACAGAACCTGGTGGTAGAAGAGTTACTTCAGAGGGTAAAGTAGTTAGAAGAATGCCTTTGGACTTAGGACAATATAGATTGCTATGAGGAGAGGATACTATTCACTAGAGAAATTGAAATAAAGTCTTTCTCTTACAAGTTCAAAATTCCCATGATCTTATAATACAATGGGGATAGTGACCTATATGACCACCTGGATGCATTCAATGTACAGATAAATCTTTAGACGACCAATCCTCTCATTAAGTGCTACGTCTTCCCAGCCTCTCTTGGAGACATACCTTGAACATGGTTTAGGAATCTCCAAGCTCACAACATTGATAGTTGGAAGGAGTGACAGAGGAGATTCATTAACTAGTATAAAGTATTGAGAAGGCGGCTTGCACCATCTTGTCACCTCGCAATGATATTTCAATGAAAGAATGAATCATTGAAAGACTACATCACCAGATTCAGACATAAAGTCAATAACGTGGAAAATCTCTCAGATGAAAGTATCCTAACAGTGATCTCAATAGGACTTCGCAAGGATGATAAGCTATATAAAAGCATATACAAGTTTCCAATGAGAGATCTAGTTGAGTTTTATGAATGAGCCACCAAAAAAGTCAGGTGGGAGGAGACCTTTGGCCTTAAGAAATCCAATTAGAGAGATGAGGTGAGTAACTTTAACTAGAATAAAAAGAGGAATAATGGCAAGAATAGTAAAAAGAGTCAAAATGATGGTTTCAAAAATCAAGCCACAAAGAAGGCCAGGAATAAGCGACCTTCTATGAGCATGAAATGCTGAACATTTGTGCCCATATTTTCAATAAATTTCAGCTTGCCCCTCTAATCTTGTAATACTATTTCCTTAAATTCTTATGTCTATGTTAACTAACTTCTGAATAAATTTTCAGCAAAATATTATACTAGAAGTGAGCTTTCACCCTTCTAATCTGAAGGGGACATTCAACCTGACAAATATACATTACCATACTTGGCAAATATACATTGTCATGATTCATAAGTTGAGGCACGACCTATCAAGCATTCAACCTGACAAATATACATTGTTTTGCTTGACAAATATATATTGTCATGGTTAACCTGACAAATATACATTGTTTTACTTAACAAATATACATTGTCATAGTGTGCTAGCTAAGGCACATCTGTGTGACCCACCTAAGCACTTAACTCGTACTAGCTAAGGCACATCTATGTGACCTACCTAGGCATTTAGTTCATTGCTAGCTGAAACACGACCTATGTTGGTAATTCATTGTTAGTCAAAGCATGACCTACTGGGTGTTCAACTTAACATATATTCTTTTATGATTTACCAGCTGAGGTCCATTTATATGAGTTATCATTTGTGACCTATTGGATATTTAACTTGACTAATGTTTGTTAAATCATGGTTTGCTAGTTGAAGTATCATATGTAACCCATTGAGCATTCAACTATGGAAGCTGAGAAGAATCAAGCAAGAAAAAAATATGAAAATTCAATACAAGCCTTGCTCAATAAGGAGAATGTACATATGAAAGTTCAACAATACAAGATCAAAATAAGCTACAACTATTATGGCCCCAGAAGAAGGCTGACTCTTAGAAGCTGAACCGTAGTAGGCTAAAGAATTATCATATTTAGTGAACAAGTCATCCATAATTAGGTTTTCGGCCAAGCAACTCAAGCTCCTTTATATCCTTCCAAGATAAAAGCTCATCTCTTAGCTTTATTCCCCTATTATACTCTAAAAAACTAAATTGTTAGGCCACCTTGCAAAAATGGAAGATCCAAGGTGAAAGAATTGAGCTCACCAGCATCACTGTGAGAAAATAATATAAGATTTGTACAAAACTTCCTAAGATCCTTAGAGAGAAATTGTCCATGAGAACTTCTTATGCAGTAGGCCATACACGCCTTAGATCATCACGCCTGAGAAAAACATGGAAGGCTTGACCAATAAAACCATCAAGGGGTTAAACCCTGGGAAATGGAAGGCTAAATCCAATAATCAATAACCCTAAAACCAACAGGCAAAATTTTTAGCAACAGACAAACACACACCACCAAACCAAGCAACAAAATACTAGAAACCCATAAAACAAAGCATTCATAAAAAGTAAAAGCTTAAAGTATGAAAAAGCTTACTGTTTCAAAGGAACGAGATAAGTTTTGAGAAAAGAATAATGAGTGAAACTGGCCTTCGACAATCTAAATCCAAAATGTTCAATGGTAAACTTGATAAAACATGAAGTTGAAGAGCAAGGCGACTATTTGTGAACTTAAGAAACAAGCAAGAGATTGAGCATCAATTTTCAAAAGTAAAGGGAAAAAAGGTTTTCTCACCTCATATATGGCTTGAATTGCTTTGTGTTTGATTTAAAAACTGATCAACTACCCTTGATCTGATGGTCCAGCAAGTAACAAGGCTTAGTTATCATGACATTGACAGCTATAGGAACATGCGCACATTAAATGCGGTAATGATGGTACCAACAAACAAAATGATAGAACAAAAGTTTAAACAACGGCATGGTTGATCACAATCACCAGCCTTTACTAATGAACTATAGCTCTTAGTCTGCAGAACACACTGTGAGCTGGGGAAGTTAATGTTATGGGTATTTTTAAAACTATACAAATGGGCTAATAAAAGCCTAATAGATAGGCCCAATTCAGCCAGGATTGAGTTTACTGGAGCAAGGTATCAGGTCACCAAATGTGAGTTCAAGATCATCGATTAACAAAGATCAAAGCAACGACCTCAGGTCATTGAAGATGAGGTCTATCTTCGGATCAAAGTACACTCACTCTAGTTAAACCCAAGGTGGGATCAACTTGTCAGCATCAACTGGCAAGCATCAGCTTGCAATTAATTAATTATTCTTTCCTTTTTTTAATAACATTAAGACTATACACCCCAGTAACTATAAATAAGGGTTGAAATTATTGTACAAAGAGAGGAATAGAGAATTTAAAAAATAGAGAGTATAGAACCTACTATAGAGAAGAACAACAAATAAATACAAAAACTCTGCCAAAATAAATAGAAAAAATATTATAACTGTGGACGTAAGTATTGTACTCGACTGAATCACGTTAAAAACTTCTGGTGTCTCCTTATTCTTTCACTCTCTCTCACACTTTCTTTCTCCTTATTTTTACACTCTCAGTTTGTAGTTTAGGGTTCTAAATTTGGGTTAACTGAATTCACCCATCAATAGTTTAAGACAAAAAGACATACATAAAGGGTGATTAAGAAGTATAAGGCCATATTGGTGGCAAAAGGGCCATATTTAGAAAGAATGCATTGATTATAAAAAATTTTCTTATTTATTTTAATTAAGGACTTATTTAGAGTTATTATGACACTGGTAGCTTATTTTGACTTAGAGTTTCACTAGATGCATGACAACCATCATGAATGGTGATCAGCCAAAAACTATTTGTATAAACCAATCATATCATTTCCAAGAGAAGATTAACAAACACTTAATATGTAAATTAAAAAAATTCATAAATATTATTTGAATAAAATGTCTAAATAATGATATCTCAAGATTACTGAGATTATTGATTCTCTCATGTTTAAGGAGAATAATGCAAATATTTGTATCTATTTTAAGTTTGATATAGGCATATTTATGTTTCTAGTCTTATGTTGATGATATTCTCCTTGAAAATAATAACATGAGTCCTATGATTGAGACAAAACAAATATTGTTTACATATAAAAGATCTTAGTGAAACCTTTTTTGTAGTGGGCATATGGATCTATCGTGACAGATTTTGGGGTCTTCTTATCTTTTCTCAAAGATTGTATGTTTAAAAAAAAAATGCTCACATAAAGACAGTACTCTACTAAACAAACAAGAAAAAAGTTGGTGTTGTATACTTGTGAAATAGTCTCTAACTTGTAGAAATTATGAATGTAGAGCATGTAGTCATGCGTTGCCAAATTGCACGACGCAAGTACATGGAAACATGGATTTTTTAGGGACTAAAACTCACTACAATCACACTAATAATAACAGAGGCCTAGATAAAGAAACTTTTTGAATAAAAATGACTCTCTTCAAATTTAAAATGGTTTTATGACTGCTTCGGTTTCATCAAATATGGTTAAGGGAATAGTTATATGAGGTCAATCTGGTCTTGGATTTAAAAAGAGAGAGAGAGAGAGAGAGAGAGAGAAATCTTAAGCCTATGGCTAGTTAATGTTCTATAAAAATAAAAGAAAATGCTTTTTTTTTCATTGTTTTCTTTTTATAGTTATCCAAATAGGAAAAAAAATTATTTTCATTCTCTTCCTTTTTATTTTTTTTTCATCCAAACATAGCATATAGTTGAGTTAGTGTTATAGTTGTTTTTGTGATTTTTTTTTTAACAAAAAAGTAAAGGAAAGTTACAACTTTCTCTTTAAAAAACAAAATAGTTATTTTTTTTTTACAAAATGTTGTAAATATAGTTCGCTATTTAATGTTCAATTTTTGCAACTCAATCACTTTCATACTATTTTATTTTTTCTTTATAAGAATTTATTTACATGGTGTTATAATGGTTTTTTTTAACAATTTAAAAGATTAAACAACTATTTCATTTTCCCCATTTGTTAATTATTGTGTCATTTGTAATATAAAAGCAA
>JANHAO010020043.1:0-12991 GCA_026873985.1 Saraca asoca | reverse complement strand
ATTTTTACCAAGCCACTGCCTAAAGAAAGATTTGAAGCTCTAAGACAAAAGATTGGAATTTGTCATCAAAATGCCAAGGAGGAGTATTAGATAGTTAGCATTTTAATTTCAACATATTATTTTATTGTTTTTATCAGTTTTTTTTAGTTCTTGTTCCTTTCATTTTCTCTCGACTTTGTCAAAGTTTAGTTGCTAATTTTTCTGAAATTAGTGGCTGTGTATGGCTTAGTTAATGACAGTATTTTTTCATCAGTTTTATCCACTATATTTAATGGCAAATCTCCAGGGAAGTTTGTTATTTTCCTTGTATATAAAGTCTACAATCAATGAAATAAAAGTACGTTCATATTTTTCAATCACTTTGTATTCTTGTTTTTTACAATTAGTGTTGCTCTGTTCAGTCCATCAAAGGAGCCTTTGACGGTACATCATCATTATCATTATCATTAAGGTTCGCAGGTGCCAATGCCATACTATTACTTCTGTTTTTCTAAGACATACGATTATTTTCCTTCAAATTAACAAAACTAATGTCACTCTCTTCTTTGGTATCGATCGATGATGACTCAAACTGAAATTGCTGCAAACTATTATAAAGTTATTAACTTTTTTATGTTTCATAATGGAAATACCTCCATATTACATAGTCCACCGACATGTATGCCTTTGTTTTTCAATAAAAAACAATATCCCATGTCTTTCTTAATTCGTATATTTTTTAACTAAATTTTATAAAGTCTGATTAAATTTTCTGGGAGATATGGAAGAAAAGGAAATACACATACATTACAGATCCAGAAGGCACCGAAAGATGA
This sequence comes from Saraca asoca, assembly GCA_026873985.1. Classification (NCBI taxonomy): domain Eukaryota; kingdom Viridiplantae; phylum Streptophyta; class Magnoliopsida; order Fabales; family Fabaceae; genus Saraca; species Saraca asoca. The sequence continues at coordinate 12,176 of JANHAO010020043.1, read as the reverse complement.
AAAAAAGGTAGCAAATAGGAGTGAGTTGTAGGAGATGGGTAAAGAGGCATACACCCAGTTGGTTGGCCTCTTCTCTCACATGGTGCTTAGCTTCTTATAATGCGGTGGACCCCAGAGTCACTCGGTCAGACTTGGATGGTCCCCATGGGCCACCTGATGGTTTCTTACTTTGAATTGAGCATGGTTCTCTGGGTTCACACGTAACCATTCGAAACTTCAAAACATGAAAATCCCAACGGTCATGTACGCCGTGCCTATATCTCCCAACATATTTTTAAGATTGTATTGTTTGTTTATTGCTCTTTTATTTTTCCATATCACAACCCATAGCAGGTTCTATGCTAGCAGTTAAGAGGAACAGTTCATCAGTGAAGGTTCGGAACTAAGAGCTTGCAGATTCATCAGTTTAGATATAAATAAAGGGATGCTGCTTTCTTTCTTTTCTTATGATTTTACACATTGCACATTGATGAGAGCTCAATTAGATATTCCGAAGCTCAAATCGATAACAATATCATATCATAGAGCCGAGCCTGCCAAATATTGATGAGTGGGCCACAACCGAGATACCATTTTCCTGCATCTACTGTTTGTACTCCTGTTGGATAAGGGTAAAACATAATATCAGATGCTCTGCTAACATTTACAATTACATTCTTTATCAAGCAGTTTTTTCTCATTTTTTAAAAATCCATATCTAAGGTATCTGACAATGATCTTTGCTGTTGTTAACAGAAACAGGACTGTTTGGGAGTTGATTAGATTGCAAAATTTTCACAGTGGTTCTGTTTGGGGAAAAGATCCAATATAGCTATTGATTTTAACATTTGCTATTATTCTATTGTCCAACCCAATAGAGAAAAAGACCACTCCTCTGTTTTTGTTGTGGTGGAATGCAAGCTAAGCAAACTGGCATCAAAAACAGTTTTTTCTCTGGCTACTTTATCCACAAGGAATGACAGAGAACTGTACAAGGGTGGGTGCATAAAAATCCCAACCTCAAGTTTCCCTTTGCAAACCTAACTCTACGTTCATTGGATTTTGTCATCCGAACGTTAGCTCAGATGCAAACAAAGCAACCACAAACTGGCCCCATCTCTATGAACTGTTTTATATCGGTTTCTTGGGGAACCATATTACCCATCTCTGTTTAACTTTTGTGATCAAATCAAGTGGATATTAGTAACATCAAGTTGTGTTTTAAACAGTGTTTCTTCTAGGAATGTGATTGAAAATGGCATTAATCCAACGCATAATGACCTTTTCAACCATAAGGACAGAAGCTTAAGATTGCTGTTAATTACAATTATCCTTCAGGTTAACATAAAAATAACTGTGTCTTGCCTTGGTGGTCACCAAAACTATGATATGATATGCATACTATTTAATGAGGCTTTGGTCATAAGCATAAGCCAAGAGTAAAATGACATGATTGAAGAAAACTAGATCGATTCTTTTGTGCCATGGCAGTAAGGAGTAACTTTTTCCTTTATGCAGGATGCTAACTCTCAACCCAACCTTTGCTTTTTCTACCATGTGGTCCTTCAAATCACATGCTCCCACCTCCTTTACATCACTAACATCTTTCTGCCTCTTTTCACCCTATCATTCTTTACCAAGCAACTCTTCCCCTTTATTTATCAGAATCATTAATAATATAATTAGAACTAGCTTGGACACTATCTCAAGGTCCAATTACGCATTTCAAGTACGCTAAAAACATAAGCTATGGTTTCATTGAGGATACATGATTCCAATGACATAATTATCAAAGTTGGCCCTACACCTTGCCAATACGCAATCTAATTTTGTGTGCTTTTGATTTTTTGCATTATATCATGTCTTGGATGAAAACCGCAATATATGCCTTCAAATTAATTATGATCGGTCTCTCTCTCCCTCCCTCTGGCATAGAGCTGTAATCTTAAATCATGGAGTTGGAGACAAGTGCATCATTACAAGCTTTCTTCATTAGCATGCGTCAATGTTCTGTCGGAGGCCTAGCTAGAGAACTGCATATATAATTGCCTTCTTTTTGATTCGCCATTTAGTGAACAAGTAACTTTTGAGACCAAAACACAATGAAAAGAAATTATGACACATTAAACTTTTTTAAATCCATAGTTATACACGGAGCATTTTCTCTCTTTATATTAAATTATAAATGTTCACAAACATTATTAGTTTAAAATGTGAAAAATAATTGGTGAAAGGCAGGAAACCAAAAGAAAACCCCTCAATAGCCTAATATGTAATGTAATAAGGTCGTTAAAATTTTTATCTTTCAAATAGTTACTTAATCACTGTCTTTGATTTTTTTTTTTATAATGAAAAATTGAATAAATGTATTGGTTACCTATCGTACCTTGTAAGTATAACAACAGCAGAAGGAACATGCTTCTTCTTCTTCTATTTTAAATTACATTTATCATTCATGTAGTTTAATGTAATTATATCTCTTTTATTTTCATAAATATACAATGGTCTCTCTTTCTTTCTATTTTAAATATATACTTACCACTTCTACTTTCAGGAAAATAAAAAATATAGGTGTGAATTTTTGAAAATAAGAAAAATATAAATATAATTACACTAAATATTATGTGATGGGATAATTTACCCCCCCCCCCCCTCCTTTTTTTTTGTCAGAGAAGGGACATGTTGGCTGAAGGCTTTTGTTCTCCCTTCCTTAAAGGTTAACTTGGAAGACAACGGAAGCCCAAAGGCTCTGTTGATAAAATAGGCCTTTGATCCTTTAGTTTTTTTAAAAATTAAAAATCTAACACATTTGTCATGAATTATGAGATTACATCAATTTAATTTCCAATTTGACATTTACATCTTAAATATTTTATTTATACCACGGTTAAGAATTTTGTTTGTTTTCAATAGAAAATGTTATATAGTAAGTTTTTTTTTTTTTTTTTGCATGCATAATGATTTTTTTCCCATTCATCCTCATATTCTCTCTTTTCCAAAAAGTTTTTCATTGATTTCTATAAATAAAATAGCCTAAGACCCCAACATTCTTAAATCTTAATTCCAATAATTTTTTTTGACACCTTTAATGGTATAGTGATACTCCAACATTTTTTTGAGATTTTCTTCCTTTTTAATGTTTTGATTTTTTTCCTCTTTAATGTCTTGCGTTAAACTCAAAATATTAAACGTAATATTTCTGTATAGGAATTTTTTTTGTCAGAGACAAAAACAACTTTTAATAGTAAGATTTAATTAAGGTATAACTAATGGAGAGCCCTTGATTGGCACGGGATGATTAATATGATATATTGAACTTAATAGGACTATTTCACCACTGAGGATATTTGACAAATAGTTTTTTTTATTTATCAGAATTTAATTGATTTCCGTGGTTTTAGTGAATTAATTAGATTAATCAACTAATTTGGATCTTCAATAAATAGCTTTTTTAGTCAGCAGATTGGGTTTGGATTTCAATCCTCCAATATGAAAAAGTTGGAAAATTCATCTTTTTAAAACGATGAATTTAGATTTAGTGTGGAAAAAAAATATCATTATCTATAAGTTATACAATTTTTTATGTCTCTACCTTAAAGTATATAATTTATTTCTTGAAGGAAAATCTAATAAGTATAATAAATTATAATTATTTAATTCTTAAAAGAAAATTTAATATATAAATAATTACAATGATTTATTTTTAGAAGAAAATTTAATTTGATAAATAATACATTAAAATATGAAATATTATTAAAATAAAAGACTACTCAAATAAATTATAAAATATACTCATATATTTATTTATCATTTTACATATAAACAACTAATAATAAACAATTGATTTTATTAAACATTTTTATATAAACAACTAATGCTATCAACTAGTTAAATTAATCAATACAATCAATTATCAACTAATCACTAATGTAATCCGTCGATTGTCAAACATGGTCATAATTTAACATAACATAAAAATTTGATTAAAGAATTATAATCAATATAATTGAATCTAACATCCATTTTAATATGATATCAAATATTATTAGTGAATATCATTAACAACATGCATAAAGCAATTTTACTTTTTAACTCTTACTTTTATTTGGGATTAATTCTTTTTAGTGTGGTTATTTATTAGAGTCATCTTATTTTGTATTATCATTATGTGATAAATTCTCCTAACCAACACTATAGGGTTACGCACATACATCTTGACAATTCTAAATCATATATCTAACTCTAATAGTGAAAGAAAATAAAGAATAATATATTTTTCACTTAAGAATGGTTTTCTTCCTCGTCTTGATACAACTTTCATAAGATCATTTTATAAGTCACATCTTATGTATTTTTAGTGAGTACAGATATACCATAATTTTTCATATTTAATAATTTCATGTATACCAACAAAAAATTACTAGAGAAGTTTGTAGCACACAATATAGCCCCTGCCTCAAATCTTATAATACATTTAATATAAAAAGAACTCCTTTGTCACAAGTTTAGTTGTCTTTTCAAAAGAACTTACAATCAAATTTGAAATTAACAACTTATAGTGGTCTCTAAATTTGAAAATAAGAAAATAATTTTCTTAGCATAGAGTAATATAATACCTTATTTCATTTAAAATATTAGAAAAGTAAATTTTATATATGTCTAAATTAAAATTAAGTTGACATATTTAATAATACAGTGACATCCATTATTGTTTTTGTAATTTTCTTTATATGTTAAGTGATTTGTTATTCCTCTCGTCAAATACACATATATAACATAATATTACACTAACAGTAAAAATGTATATTTCTTATATAAATGTTGATGATAAACTTTGTTTTAATCTCTGCATATGGAGATAAAACTCTTTTTATATTATTAAATATTTGTCATGGGTAAAATTCGGTATCACAAGATGGGCTGGTAAAAATCCAGTAGAAATCAAGTCCAACAAAGAGGCCTAGCTTGCCTGACTGTGAGGTCGCTAAGCAACCAGCTCACTGAGCAGCAGCCTCTAGCTCGCTAGCAACAAGTCTTAGTTTGTTGATAGTTCAAGCTTGTAACCTGTTTAAGTTCGACCTCGCAAAACAAAGACAGCCTACAGTGCCTCACCTAACTAGAAGCCTACTGTGGTCAAGTATACAGCTAACGGACAACTTGCACCACCATCTTGCAAGATGCAGCCTAAGGGTCCCACCAGTAGAAAGCATTTCACACAAATCAACTAATAGTCTGCAGAAGCCAACTTGTACTTTAGATTATCTTGTACATTTATTATTTGATGGAATAGAAATATAACTTATAAATTTACCATTGTAGCCTCCTCTCCTCTATAAATAAGAGGAAGGAGTCCCTTGTAAAAAAGAGCAGAGAACACTGTACCAAAACTCTATAAAACTGTCTTCAAATAAATAAAATGCTATCATGGATGTAGGGACCGACGCTGTCTGGTTATAGCCGAACCATGTTAAACCTCTACGATCTTCGCTCTTCTCCTTCTTCTTTCAGCCATTCTGCACCTTCTTACTGTCTTAACAACCAGATAACACCTTGGGTCCTGAAAGAAGCCCCTTAGGTTGGCTAGATTAGGTAGAATTGAAATGCACCATCAATATTTTGACATGTCTAGTGGGACCCATCCATTTTCTGGTCATTTTTTATGTTCTGGTTTGATTTCCTGTGCAACTATTATGGCCAGAGGAAAAGTCGTTACAAGTCTAATGTTGTCAATAACTAACTTGAAGGTAATACGACAAGTTCTTCTACTGCTCAAACCAAAAATGGTTTGGCCTCTATAGCTTACCGCCAGCCTCAGTGAATATTTGAAAACATAATGAAAGAGTTAGCTGAAGCAGTCAAAGTGCTAACACAAACACAAACTTTGTGCATATAGCAGCAAGTTGAGATCACAACACAGCTCCAATAGTTGCGCAAAGGAGCCCAAGGGAAACCAGCTAGACAAGAGAATTAGGTCATTAGCTTAACTTACCCTTCCAATTCTCAAACGAGGTCGAAGGTTCATCGAACTCGTAGGGACTATGATGACTCACAATCGGGGGGCTCGCACCAAGCTGAAAGATTGAATAGGTCCAACAGAGGATGCACCTCAGGTCGTTATACTCGCAACCAGGAACGAGAAAGGAATAAGCGATCCTTCAGTTCACAATCTAAAACGCAAGACCCGATCATGAAAAAAGTGCTACAAAGGCTGAAACGACTAGAGGAGCGCCCTTGAACCCAAAGTGATCGACCTCGCCATGATGAAAGCTCACCATTTTCCATGGAAATTGAAACTTATCCTTTTTCACACAAACTCAAGGTTCCCACGATCCCACAGTATAATGGAGATAGTGATCCATGTGACCACCTGGATGCATTTAATGTTCATATGGATCTCCAGATAACTAATCCTCTAGTCAAGTGCAGGATCTTTCCGGCTACGTTGGGAAACCTTCCTCGAGCATGGCTCTGCAATCTCCTGGCTCATAGTATTTGCAGTTGGGAGGAATGCTGGAGAAAATTCATTAGTCAATACAGAGCACTAAAGAGGCAGCTCGCACCACCTTGTCATCTCGCAACGATCTTCCAACGGAGAGATGAATCACTAAAAGACTACATCTCCTAGTTTAGGTATGAGGTCAACAACGTGGATGATCCCTTAGACGAGTGTGTTTTGACAGCCATTTCTACGAGACTTCATAAAGATGGGAAGCTATACAAGAATATTTACAAGTCCCCAATCAAGGACCTAGGTGATTTCTATGAATAAGCCACGAAGCAAATTATGTGGGATGAAACCTTCAGTTCGAAGAAGCCCGGGACAAGCAGCTCTAATTAAAAGAAGAAAAAAAGCAGTCATGGATATGTAAAGGACAATCCCAATCTCTAGATCACTAAGAGACCTGAGATGAGCGATCTCAATATCCAGGTCATCATAAACACTATAGTGTCCTATTAGATACTTCGGATAGGATATATGTAATAGAAAGTGACAGAGAAGACTTTAGGACTCTTACTCATTTGAGAATACCTCGTGTGGGAAGAAGCACAAACAGATTTTGTGCTTATCACAACGAAGTGGGGCATAACAATTCAGACTGCCAGGCCCTCAGGGATGTAATTGAAGACCTAATTAAGAGAGGACATTTAAGAGAGTATATGTTGTGACTTGCAGTACATCAACCTTCTCAGCCTCAGTGAAATCCCGAATAGGAGTAGCTAGCTATAGTGAGAACTATATATTGATCTTGTAATATGATGTAGAAAAGTAATTCAAATCCCACGTATGCAATCTCTGTAAATTCTTCGATAAATGTCAATTTGGTACCAAGCTCTCGAGGAAGCGAGCTCCCTTATTCCAACTTGTTACTATATCCTTTTAAGTTGTTGTCGTATTAGAACGACCTACTTGCATTAGAACGACCTACTTACTGGTACCATCCTAATGCGATCTAGCATGCATATGACCAACTTTCTCATGTACCATATGCATGCTACTTCGCATGCATATGACCAACTTTTTTAGGCACCGTATGCATGCGATCTTCAGCTCATGCATATGACCAACTTTCTCAGGCACCATATGCATGTTGTGACCTTGTCATGCATATGACTAACTTTTGCAGGCTCTATGTGCATACGATCTTACCATGTGTGCAACTAACTTTCTTAGGCACCGTACACATGTTTAACATGCATACGAGCAACTTTCTTAGGCACCGTATGCATATGGTCCTCAGCTCATGCATACAACCAACTTTCTTAAGCACCGTATACACGTTGCGTTCTAGCATACATGACCAACTTTCTTATGCATCATGTATACGCAACCTTTTATGAATTATATATATAACCAATTTTCTTATGCACCATATACATGCTACATTAAATGCTCATGCGACCAACTTTTTTAGGCATCGCATGTGTGCGACTTACTACTTGACATGTGAATGACCAACTTTCTTAGGCACCGTTTACATGTAGCTGAATGCTTGCAGCTTTCGTGCAACCTAATGCTCGTAACTCTCATGCGACCTAATGCTCGTAGCTCTCATGTGACCTAATGCTCATAGCTCGCATACGACTTGTATTAAGCATAACCTTCATGTTGCTCAAATTCATTATTCATCAAGAAGTGTGATCGATTGGTTACTCAAACACCTCATTTTATTATGATGCTTAGTTGGAGTTCGTATTATTATTAATGATATGCAAAATATTCATACGACCGAATACAAGAAACACAAAGAGAAATTCATTTATTAAAAAGCCTCAACGAGATAAATTTACATCAGAAAGAGTTAAAATACAAGTTAGGCACACTATGACTATACATCTAGAAGAAAGATTGGTACTCTGAATGAGAGCCCCAATCAGCAGAAGGGTCGGTGAGTACTCTTGCTCTTCAACTCTTTCCCTTGCTGCCCTCCTTGGTTTAGAACTCTTTTCCAGCTCTCTACCCAGTATAGAAGATTCAAAGAAAGTAGACCAAAGCAGTTGGAAAGGTTCAACCCCATGGCAGAATCGTAAGGAAATAATACAAGATCTACAAAAGATCTTCCCTCATTCTGGGAGAAGCAAATTTTCCTGAAAAGGCTTTCTATGCAACAGACCATGCATGTCTCTTTGAAAAAATAGACTACCAGAGGTATGAGGGGGCTTGTCTAAAGCTCTCATTGATTCACTCATTGGCTACTAGAGGAAAAACTTCCCACATTTTAAATAATGGACTAGCCTGGTCTCACCGAAGAGTCCAGAGGAACTCCCAACTGCTTTCATTGAATGCCCTAGAAGAAAACAAGGTAAACTTACTTGTGATAGTGAGACACGTATAGTGGAAGGTATGGCTTGGGTAAGATGAAATAATAGTTTAACCAAAGACTTTGACTATATGGTAATTCGTGAAAGAAGACTACGTCAATAGGTTACAACTCCAATTCTGCAAAGCAAATTGAGAGTTAGGGGGCTAATGTTATAGGTAAAATTCAGTATCACAAGATGGGCTGGCAAAAGTACAGCAGAAATCAAGTCCAACAAAGAGGCCTAGCTTGCCTGACTGTAAGGTTGCTAAGTAACTAGCTTGTTAAGCAACAGCCTCTAGCTCACCAGTAACAAGTCTTAGCTCGTCGATAGCTCGACCTCGCAACCTGTTCAAGTTTGACCTTGCAAAATAAAGACGGCCTGTAGTGCCTCACCCAACTAGAAACCTGTTAAGGTCGAGAATATAGCCAATGGACAACTTGCACCACCATCCTGTAAGATACAGTCCAAGGGTCCCACTCATAGAAAGCATTTCACACAAATCAACCAACAGTTTGTAGAAGTCAACTTGTTGTACTTTAGATTGTCTTGTACATTTATTATATGATATAATAGGAATACAATTTGTATTTACCATTGTAGCCTCCTCTCCTCTATAAATAAGAGGAAGGAGTCCCCTGTAAAAAAAAGAACAGAGAACACTATACCGAAACTTTGTAAAACTATCTTCAGATAAATAAAATGCTATCGTGGACGTAGGAACTAACGTTGTCTGATTTTAGTTGAACCATGTTAAATCTCTACATTCTTCGCTCTTCTCCTTCTTTTTCCGGCCATTTTACACCTTCTTACTGTCTTAACAATCGGATAATAGCTTGGGTCCCGAAAGAATCCCCTCAGGTTAGCTAGATTAAGTAGAATCGAAATCCATCGTCAATAATATTTAAAATAAATAACAAATTAATAGTGTATGATTTTCTGTTACATGATAATGTCCATAAATAAATTTTATAAATCTAATCAATATAATAAAATATATAAAAAATGTGTGCTTTAAATTAATAAAGTTGAAATCAAAGAAATTTATTATTATGAATGGAAGTTTATTTTTTTTCATTTTTAATTCAATTAGTCAAAGTATTACTTGAATGAATTCATCAAATTTTAATAAATTTTATATTTTTTGATGTAAATAATTTCATGCTATTAACTAAATTAATTTTTTAATTTGATTTTAGGATCTTGGAAGATCCCAAGGCAATATTAGGTGCCATTGCACCACTAAGGGTGCCGACAACTTTAATCATATATATATATATATTTTATGATAATAGGAGTAACAGGCCACTTAATACACATACGCAATATCTTGGATTTAAACCTAAGACATTAAGCAGAGGAAGATCCTAAGGTAACATCAGGTGCCACCACACCACTAAGGGTGCAGGCAACTTTAACCATATTTGATTTGGCTCAAGACTATACTAATAACACAACTAATTGTTTTTTGATGCAATATTTCTGGCTATTGAATAATTCATATACATCAAAATTATATAAATAAAATTCAACATGATCATTTTTTTTGGAAAGAATAAAAATAATTTTTAATAATATAAGTAAAATAATCATTCTTGATTTATCTTAAGGAATGCATAAATATATGTTGAAGTTTCTCTTTCAAAAAATATTACATAAGATATATATCACTCTTATTATATCTGCATCATTTCTTAAAAAAAAATGACTTAAGCTGGTAGAGCCTTACACATTAGGGGATATTTGGTTGGAAAATTTCAGGGAGCATGTAATAGAATAAAAAACTAATTCATTTACTGAATATTTAGTTCATGTGTAGTGAAATATATTACTGTTACTTAAACTTAATGAATTCCCCCATTTGAAATCATTCCCGTATCTAAGGTATCAGATTTGTTACCTTCTAGAAACAAAAAAAATAATCATTTCTCTCTTTCTTTCTCTTACCACCATTCACTATTACCTTTTGTTATTAATTACTACCTACTACCACTATCACTATTGATCACCGCCCACCACCATCTTTTGTTGTTGACCATTATCTACCATTACCTTCTACAGTTGACCACCACCCACCACCAGTACCGTCGTCAATCATCGCTCACCACTAGCTTCCACTGTTGACCACTGTCCACCACCCCTATCATCATTGGCCACTACCCAGCACCATCTTCCATTGTTAACCAACATATTCCATCGTTGATCACTACCTATCATTGCTACCACCATTGGTCACCATTTACCACCATTTTTTACCTTCCATTGTTGACCATCACCTACTACCATTACTATCATTAACCATCGCCCAACACCACCGTCTATTGTTAACCATTACCCACTATTACTACCATTATAGACCATCGCCCACTATCACCTTTTGCCATTAACAGCTGCCCAACATCACTTCCACCATTGACCATCGCCCACAACGACTATTGCCATTGATTATCACCTATCGCCATGTAATACCTTAAAAAAAAAGAGAGAAAAATTTTAGAGGGACGAAAGTGAAAACTTTTAAAAATTTGTTGGGATCGGATTGTAATTTCTTTTTTCCCAGAAAGACCTATTTGAAGTCGATGAAAAGTTTTAGGGCCAAACTATAATTTGCCCATTTCCTTTTATATATAAAAATCTTCCTAGCTGGCTTTCTTCTTTGCACGATCTTCCTTCCTTTCCTAAAGCTTTTTCCTCCTTCTTCTCCGACGAGCTATTGCATCTTGGCTCCTTGTCACTGTCCAACGAGAGTTTGACAAGCTCCGATCGATTATTTTTCTTCATCCCTGGTGCCTTCCTCTCTTCCCGGTATGTGTTCGACCTTGTTTCTCTTAAAGCCTCTTCTGCTTCGTCTCTTTGCTGCAAGCCAGTGCCGGTGATCTCCCTTTTCTCCAGCCTTCCATCATCATCCAATGTGGTCTGACTGGCTGGCTCCTTCCTTTGGTGTTTTCTTCTTTATTGTTAACTAGCTAGCAACTTTCCTCCCTTGTTACAGTCGTTCAATCGGCTGCTCCTTTAGCTTACTAGCGAAGCTTTCACCGGCGATGAGCTAGCCATCAATACTTTAGATTCTGGTAAGTATTCTTAGATTATCGGATTTATTTTATAGTAATCCTATAGTTAGTTTCCAAGATGGGTAATTGAAACCCTAATTATGCAAAATTAAAAAAAGTTGGAAATTTTCTTATAGATTTGCTCCAGATAAATTCCCTTTGATGAGTTGAGCACATCAATGGCAAATTTTGGGGCTTTGGTTGATCTTGTTCTTTAAGGAATTTTTAAAGCGAGTGGACAATCCTCCTCACTTTATGATCCAATTTGTAAATAGGAAATAATTTTATTATATGAAATCTTATTAATTCTTTTAAATAATGAATTTTCTTTATATATATTAAAGTGGT
>JANHAO010020042.1:0-12996 GCA_026873985.1 Saraca asoca | reverse complement strand
TCCTAAAATGGTCCTTGGGTTCGACCTGGGTTGCCTATGCTACAAGTTAGTTTAGGTAGCTTCAGTTTATAAATTTCTAATTTAACGGCTTCAACACGCGCGATCAATGTTCATATTTGCTTTTGTCATCAACTTGCAACCTAACATTTATGAGATTGATTGCTCAACTAATTTAATCATGAGCACTTTTTCCAAATTATCCAATCAAGACAATTCGTCTTAACGGTGCTGGTGAATTTACTTCTCAGGATTTCAATGGTTATTGTATGTCTATTGGGATAATTTTCAAACATCGTATAACACATGATAATACACAAAATGGTCTTGCAAAATCATTTATCAAGTGCCTTTAATTAATTGGAAGACCATTACTTATAAGAACAAAACTTTCAATTTATGCTTGGAGACATGCTATTTTTCATGCAGCAACACTAATTCATATTAGACCAATGAGTTATCATAAGTTCTCCCTTTTACAATTGGCTTTCAATCAGGAACCAAATATTTCTCGTCTAAGAATTTTTGGATGTGTGGTATATGTTCTAATTGCTCCACCATAATGCATAAGATAAGTCCTTAAAGAAGATTAGGAATATATGTTAGGTATGAGTCTCTATTTATAATTAGTTATCTAGAACCATCAACTAGAGATTTACTTATGGCTCGATTTGCTATTTGTCATTTTGATGAATCAATTTTTCCAATAAGTGGAGAAAATAAGCAGCTGGAAAAGAAGATTAGTTGAAATGAATTATCATTATCTTATCTTGATCCTCATATAAAGCAATGTGAACTAGAAGTTTAAAATATAATTTGTTAAAAAAAAATTTAGCAAATGAATTGCTAGACATGTTTACTGACTCTAAAAAGAGTGACTAAATCATATATAATGGCTGCTAATGCTCTAATTATAATTGATGTCCCTATAGGACAATCTATTATTTCTAATGAGTCTAAAGAACCCTTACGTGATAGACCAATTAATTCTAAAAATAAAAATCCTTAGAAAAGAAAAGGAGCAAAGAATCAAGATCATTAAGTCAAAGACATGGTAACTCCAGACTAGTCCCCATACATGACTAATGTTACAATTTTAGAAAAAATTCAGGTATTTGAAATTTGTGAAAATGAAGAGATCTTAATAAATTATGTCATGACTGAGAGAAGATGGAATCGAAATGAAATCAACATCAACGATATTTTTGCATATAATGTAGCGCTTAATATCATGTATGATAATGAGGATCTTAAATCAAAGTCTGTTGAGGAATGCAAATGTAGAGATGATTGGCCAAAATGGAAAGATGCATTTGAGGTAGAATTATTCACTTACAAAGTGTGAAGTTTTTGGACCTATAGTCTGTACACTTGATGGTGTAAAACTAGTAGGGCACAAATGGGTACTTGTTTGAAAATGGAAAGAGAAAAATGAAACTATGAGGTATAAGGCAAGATTTATTACACAAGGGTTTTCATAAAGACCTGGCATTGATTATGAAGAGACATACTCTCTTATGATGGACACAACGACTTTTTGATATCTAATAAGTCTAGTGATACATGAAGGACTTGATTTATGTTTATTAGATGTTGTTATAGCCTATATGTTTGGCTTTTTTGATAATGACATTTATATGAAACTCCCTAAAGGATTTAAGTTTCCTAAAGTATATAATTTAGGTTCTTGAGAACTTTATTCAATCAAATGAAATAAATCTCTATATAGAATAAAGCAATCTGGGGGCATATGTTATAATTGTCTTAATGAACATTTGTTGAATGAAGGTTATAAAAATGATTCCATTTGTTTATGCATTTTTATTAAGAAATCTAGATCTAATTTTATTATAATTGTTGTTTGCGTTGATGACTTAAACGTTATTAGAACTCTTGAAAAGCTTCTAAAAGCAATAGATTGCTTAAAGAAAGAGTTTGAAATGAAGGATCTTGGAAACAAACTATAACAACCACTTCTTCCAATCATGCAGAAATCTTAGCAATTCACGAGGTAAGTCGAGAATGTGTTTAGTTAAGATCTATGTGTGGTTTGTCCTCTGAAAAAATTCTCAACAATCTTATATGAAGATAATGCAGAATGTATAGCCTAATTGAAAGGAGTATATATTAAAGGTGATAGAATAAAACATATCTCAATATGCAAATTCTTTTTACCTTCAAAAGAATAGTGATGTTAATATTCAACAAATTCATTCAAGTAATAATTTAGTAGACTTGTTCTCCAAGGCATTTCCAACTACAACATTTGAAAGTGTCAGCTCAAAAATCTTAAGTGATATTGTCATGAGGGGGAGTAAATACACATTGTACTATTTTTTTTTCCTTAACCAAGGTTTTTGTCCCATTGAATTTTTCTTGATAAGATTTTTAATGAGGTAGTATTCCATTGTGTAAGATAATGAATATTCTTTACAAAATAACAAGAGAGAGTGTTTTAAATATTATCTTACTTGTGAATGTTCTTACATAGAATACCTATCTTAATTATAGATGTACATAGGATCCTTTGCATTCTTCTAACTTCCAAAGATGCATTTTTCTTCCTTAACCTACATAGGTTACACTTATATGATTTATTTATTTTTATGGTCCTTTTACTATATTATTAAATGAGTGCAATATATAGACTTTGTGTCATATAAATAATGGGTTGTAAGGCATTCTATGCAATGTAAACAAGAGAAATTCTCCTCTATTTACTATATATTATTCTCTTCATCTATTTCTCTAAACTTACCATTAGTGCTCCTACAAGTAGATAACAAGGCTAATAATTTATATCCTCTCAGTAATTTTGCAATTTTTTTATGATTTTTTTCTGTAAAACTTATAACTTTTTATTCAAAATCTTACTTTTTAATTTTTTTAAATCATGGATATAAAAAGTATATAAAAAATTATAACTCTATTTACATAGGTGCATCATAATTTTATTTTTAATTTTGCATTTATATAAAACCTACCACTTTTGTGAAAAGATTGCAAATTTTTTTTTAAAAATAAAAAACTTATTTCCAAATAATTACTAAATCTTAACCAATAAAATAGAAAAAATCATTGTAAAAACAAGGCTCAATGTGCCCTTCAAAGCTAAAAGTGGCTGAGCCCTCTAAACTACACTATACAAATACATGTTTTAGTGGTATCTTGCATCAACAAAGAGCTCAAAATCTTCCTCCACTTAGATTAAGAAACCTTTTTCATATAAATTCAATCAAACCATATGCATAATAAGCCTTCAATATTTTCTAGCATTGCGTAGCAAGAAATTAAGTTGGAGTGTTCATAAATTTGAGTTTTAACAAGTGTTACAAATATGAGTTATGCCTAATGACTTGAAGAAGTTTGTTGTAAACAATGATACCAGTATTTTATAACATTGCTCTTTAGCTCTTTAATTTGTTCAAGTTGGAAAAATCTTTTTGATTGTGTAATTTACTTTAATTTTAATTTTATATTGTCAAAATTGAAATAAAAATGTAATGCTAGTTTTAAATCGTGAGCACTTACATATGAAGATAGTGATAAGAATTAAAATTAAATGCATGAATTGATCAAACTAACTTATTGTGCACATAGTTAGGAAGTTATAGAATATTTTTTTTTTCTAAAAATACATTATGGGTAGCACAACAATGGACTAATAGAATAATAACTTGATCAGTGACATTGGGTATTAAGTACTCCAATCCATATATTTTATGATTCTTAGTTTAGGATTTTATAAGATTTATTTGTTGTCAAATACAAAATACTTCATATAAGAAATTAAAAAAAAAGTGTTGTGGGTGTTTTTTGGAGCCATATATATGGGTTGGTAAAAGCTCAATAGATAAGCCCAATTAATAAAAGCCCGCTCTAACCAAGATTGAGCTCGCTAAAACAAGGCATCAACTCGTGACGAGTAAGCCTCAGGTCTCTGGTCAACAAAGGTTGAAGCAGAAGCCTTAGCTCATGAAAAGATGAGGTCTAGCCCACAAATTGAAGTGCCCTCACCTTGGTTAAACCCAAGAACAAATCAACTTATAGCTATCAACTTGCATGATTAAATATTTATTTTCATAGCAAACTGCAAAGCAAATTACAATTCTAGAATCTTTCCTTTTTTAACATATTGTACACCCCAAACACTATAAATAGGGGTTAAGATCATTGTATAGAAGACATGAGAAAATAGAACTGATATAGCCAAGATCAAATTACCAATTACATGCAAACACTCTATAAACACACTCTTGAAAATACAACTATTGTAGATATAAGGGTCAACAATCAACTTTAGCTAAACCACGTTAAAAATTTCTGGTGTCTCTTTATTCTTCCTCTCTCCCTTCTCACCCTTTTCACACTATCGCTTTTTAGTTTAGGGTTACAAAAAATCTTGTTGACTGAATTCACATGTCAACATTTTAGTGCTAGAAGGAGGGCCCTAAATTGCATTTTGGTTGATTTTCTATATTCTGGTTAATTTTCCATTTAGTAACAATAGTTAGAGGAAGAACCATCCGAAGTTCTGACACTCTAGTTAACTAGCCAGAGGGTCATATAGAACAACATTGGGAACCAGTTCATCCTATGGCGGGCATTTTTGTCGCTCTCTCTACAAGTATAGCTATTGGCTTACCCCCAATAGCCTATCATTAGCTTATTATTATTATTCTCGGACTTGATGCAGTGCAAACATGGCACCAACATTAGGAAGTGCTAAAAAACACAATAAAAGAGTTGGCTGAGGCGATTAGAATGCTGACATAGGCACAAGCCTTGGGCATGCAAAGATAGGTTGAAGTTATTGCATCCAAAGGAGTACTCCAACAACTACAATAAGGAGCTTAAGAGGAGCAACTAGCTAAACAAGCTCATCAGTATGCTAATTTAACTCAGATCTCCAACTTGCAAATGAGATTAAATGTTAACTAAGCACATAAGGATTATAATGATTAGTGACGTGAGAGTTCGTGTTAAGTAAAAAGCTCGAACAAGACTAGACAGGAGCATGTGTCAGGTCAACATTCATTGGGACATGGGTAAAAAAAGCATGGAACCTCAAATCATCACTTCCATGACCATGGAAGTATAAGTCAGCAACCTTCTAGTCAATGATCTAAGGCTCATGACCCAGTGGTAGAAGAGTTACTCTAGAGGGTGAAGTAGATAGAAGAATGCCCTCAAGCACAGGGTAGTCGAGAACATTATAAGGAGAGGACACCATTCACTAGTGAAATTGAAATAAAGCCTTTCCCTCGTAAATTTAAGATCCCCACAATTCCACAATACAATGGGGATAGTGACCTTTACGACCACCTGGATGCATTCAATGTACAGATGGATCTCTAAACAACCAATCCTTCGATCAAGTGCTATGTCTTCCTAGCTACTCTTGGAGACATACCTCGAACATGGTTCAGGAATCTCCTAACACACAACATTAATAGTTGGGATGAATGTCAAAGAAGATTCACCAACCAATACAAGGCATTGAAACGATAGCTCGCACCATCTTGCCACCTTGCAACAGTCTTTCAACGAAGGAACGAGTCATTAAAAGACTACGTCACCTATTTCAGGCATGAGGTCAGTAATGTAGAAAGTCCCTCTGATGAGAGCATCTTAATAGCAATCTTAGCAGAACTTCACAAGGACAGTAAGCTATACAAAAGCATATATAAGTCTTTAGTGAGAAACTTGTCTAAGTTTTATGAATGAGCTACCAAGGAAATCATATGGGAAGAAACCTTCGGTCCAAAGAAGTCCAACCAGAAGGAAGAGACAAATACTGCTAGCCAAAGTAAAAAGAGGAGCAATAGTAGGAAAGGCAAAGAAACCTAAAAGGATGGCTCAGTAGGTCAAGTTGCAAAAAGGGCCAAGAGTGAGCGACCTCAGCATCCAGGTCACCATGATACTTACAGCTTCCTGTCCAACACTCAAGATAGGATCTTTGCAATAGAAAGGAATCATGAAGATTTCAGGAAGCCTAGTCCTATAAAGATCCCTAGTAAGTACAAAGACAAAGATAAGTTTTATGCCTACCATGATGAAACTGAGCACAATACTTCGAATTGCTGGGCACTTAAAGATGCGATTAAAGGCCTAATTAAAAGAGGTCGCTTGAGAGATTATGTGGTGCGACTTATGGGGCAATGACCCCAACAGCTTTGACAACCAGTATAGTAACAATGCCAGTGGACTCCCAAACAAAAGGAGGTGCCTGAAATGAAAATGATATTCACTATCCATGGTGGGCCTCACATCACAGGTACTTCAAATAGATTGCATGAATGCTATGTGCCAGAGACAAACCACATCCTATTCATAGGTCATGGTGAATCTGAGAGGCTCACCAAAAAGGCTAAAATAACCTTAGACAACATTATCTTTACAAATAAAGATGCAAGAGAAGTACGTTCTCCTCACAATGATGTATTGGTTATTTGAGCTTGAATTAGTAATGCCGAGGTACAAAGAATAATGATTGATATCGGTAGCTTGGTGAATGTCATGTACAAGGGATGCTTTGATCAAATAGGTTTAAGTTCGGATCAGTTGAGACCTTCCCCACAACCTTTTTATGGCTTTATGGGAGATGCAATACTACCAACAGGGCAAGTTAGACTTCCTATCACTCTAGGAGGTTCAAATCGCTAAGTCATTATCCTAATAGATTTCTTAATTATAGACTATCCCTCAACATCCAATGTGGTGCTGGGATGACCTTTTATGAATGATCTAGACATGGTCACATCTACCAGGACCCTTACCATTAGATTCTTAACCCTAAATGGAGTTAGATGTGTACGAGTTAAGCAACATATAGCTCAACACTGTTATGAAGATACGATCAAACTAGGAGTAAAAGGGAAGAAGGTCATTGTGGTGTTTGGCAGAAAGCATCAAGCTAGGAGTACAATAGGAGTTAACCATGACCTTGACCCCCTCAAGGTGGATGTAGAAAAGGTAACTAGTCTGGTAGAAAAGCTCGAAGACATACGGGTCAGCGAGGTGCATGTTGAAAGGTTCCCTAAGTTAGGAAAGAACTTGTCTTTGAATGTAAAAACCCAACTAGCTGAATTCCTCAAGGCCAACTTGGATGTGTTTACTTGGAACCATGAAGACATGGTAGGAATTGATCCTAAAGTTTTGTCGCACAAGCTTAATATAGACCCTCATTACAAGTTAGTTCACCAGAAGAGGAGGCCTAGGATTGCTAAGTGCTATGCTATTTTTAAAGAAAAAATGAATAAACTTTAGCCAATAAGTTTATTCATAAAGCTCACTACCTAACCTGGGTAGCCAACCTTGTGCTTGTGAAGAAGAAGAATAGGAAGTGGAGAACTTGTATTGACTTCACAAATCTTAACAAAGCATGTCCAAAGGACAGCCTCCCTCTCTCAAGAATTGAACAGCTCATAGATGTAACTGCTAGTCATCACCTCCTCAGCTTCATGGATACTTACTTAGGGTACAATCAGATCCCCATGAATCCATCAAATAACGAACACACATCATTCATCACTGACTGTGGCTTATATTATTACAAGGTGATACCCTTCAGATTAAAGAATGTAAGGGTAACTTATTAGTGGTTAGTAAACATGATGTTCAAGGGGCAGATCGAGAAGGCAATGGAAGTATACGTGGATGACATATTGGTGAAATCTAAACGGGTCACCGACCATATATGCAATCTTGAGGAAATGTTCCAAATTCTAAAGAAATATCAAATGAAGTTGAATCCACTTAACTATGCATTTGGAGTGGCTTTAAGAAAGTTTCTCAGATTTATGTTAAACAGTAGGGGAATCGAGGTGAATCTTGAGAAAATCAAAGCTCTTATTAACATAAGGTCCCTAACTGGAGTCAAAGATGTATAAAGCCTTAATGGCTAGGTCGCAGCACTTAGTAGATTCATTTTAAAAGTGACAGATAAGTGTGTCTCCTTCTTTAATGTGCTGAAAAATGCAAAACGCTTTGAGTGAACTGAATAATGCGAAGTCACCTTCCAATAGCTCAAGGAATACATGAGCCAAGCTCCTCTATTGTCCAAACCAAAGGAAGGTGAGAAGCTCATTGTTTACTTGGGAGTATCTCAACATACTCTCAGTGCGGCCCTCATACGAGAAGAAGGTGGAATACAATTTCTGGTTTACTATGTAAGCAAAAGATTGTTAGATGTTGAGACAAGGTACTCATCAATAGAGAAACTTGTTTATTGCCTCATAATGGCATCAAGGAAGTTGAGACGATATTTTCAAGCACATAGCATAGTGGTGCAAACACAGTTTCCATTAAAGCAGATCCTATAGAAAATTAAAGCTTCAGGTCATTTATTTAAGTGGATGGTTGAGCTAGCTCAGTTTGACATTAAGTATAGGCCAAGACTAACAATAAAAGGACAAGCCTTAGTAGACTTCATTATAGAATTCATAGGCCCCATAGAGGAGGAAATAAAAGCCTCAAAAGCTCCATATTAGGAGTTATATGTTAATAGGTCATCAAGCGAGTAGAAAGCTGGGGTAGGAGTGCTTCTTAACAGCCTAAAGAAGCACAAAATCCTTTGCACTCTAAGATTTAGTTTTCAGGTCACAAACAATGAAGCTAAATATGAAGCATTGTTGGTAGGGCTCTGTTTGGCAAAAAAGATGCAAGTTGAAAACCTAAAGATATTTAGTGACTCCCAACTCATAATTTGTCACATACGAGGTGAATACCAAACAAAGGGGTCAAAAAAGGCCATTTACCTTCAAAAGGTTAAGGAACTGCTTGATTCTTTTAAGCAATATAAGGTTAGTCAAATTCTGTGAGCTTAGAATGCACATGTAGATGCATTAGTTCATTTAGCCATAACAAGAGATATAGATTTCTTAGGGGCAATTTCAGTAGAGTTCCTTCCATCATCAAGCACAGACCAAAAAGATGTTGTGATGGCAATTGTTATGGCAAAAGACTTATGGATTTATCCAATCTTGGATTACTTACAAGATGGCAAGTTATCACAAGATAAACTTGAGGCACATCGTCTACGAACTCGAGCAGCCAGATATTGTATCTTCGATAACATGTTACATAAAAAGGGATTCCCTTCTCCACTCTTAAGGTGTATTGATGGCCATGATTATATCACTGTCCTGAAGGAAATTCACATTGGACATTGTGGGAACCATGCTGGGGGGGCTATCTCTAGCTCCAAAGGTACTCCAACGGGGATTCTATTGGCCAATAATGAAGTAAGACACCATTGATCTCATAAAAAGATGTGACAAATGCCAAAGATTTGCCAAAGTCCCATAAGCTCCACTAGCCTACCTGTAATAAATGGTCAGTCCATGGCCTTTCACTATCTGAGGAATGGACCTGATTGGACCACTTTTGATAGCTCGTAGGAATTATAAATATGCAGTTATAGCTATTGACTATTTTACTAAGTGGGCAGAGGCAAAGGAACTCACGAAAATATCTTTTTCAAAGATTGAAAAATTTGTATGGGCTAATATTATTTACAAGTTTGGAATCCCTTAGCAGATTGTGATTGATAATAGGACCCAATTAACAATGAGTAGTTCATTAAGTTCAGCAACAACCTTAAAATTATAGAAAGCTTCTCAGCCGTAGACCATCCACAGGCCAAATGGTAGGTTGAAGCTGTTAACAAGATCATCAAGTAGATCTTGAAATCAAAGTTGGAGGCTAAAAAAGGAACATGTGTAGACAAGCTACAAAAAGTACTTTGGGCTTGCAGAACCATAGCTTGCAGCACCACAAGAGAAACTCCCTTCTCAATGGTATACAAATCTAAAGCTATGATCCTTGCAGAACTTGAAATGACTTCATAGCGAAAAGCAACATTTGACCCAGAAGTTAATAATTAGCTGCTCACTACAAATTTTGATCTCATAGAAGAGACTCAAGAAATAGCTCACCTAAAGATTGTGACCTACCAACAATGGGTCGCAAGGTACTATAATAGAAAGGTTTGAGTTTGGAGCTATAAAATTGGTGACTTCATATTGCGCCTTATTCTTCCTAAAGCTTGTAAGGCCAGTGAAGGGATACTAGGTCCGAACTGGGAAGGCCCTTACATTATCAAAAAAAAACTTAGGGAATGGAGCTTATCATTTAGCAAATATGAATGGAGATGAATTCCTGCGAGCTTGGAAGAGCATCTCCACCCATATTATCAATAAATTTTAGTTTGCCCTTTAATTCTTGTGACATTACATCTCTACTTGTTAATATCTAAATAGATTCTGAATGAATTTTCAAAGTGTTATATAGGAAATGAACTATTCTTGGACAAAAAACAAGCCATCTTACTACTTGAGGCTAATTCAAATTAACCAAAAAGTCATTATCTACAACTTACCTGGACACTCAAACTTGTGCTAGCTAAAGCACATCTGTGCAACCTACTTGGGCACTTAACCCACCAAATATACATTGCCTTGCATGAGCAAATATACATTGTCATAGATATTCTGACAAATATACATTGCCTAGTTTAAGCAAATATACATTGTCATGAATAATCCAACAAATATACATTGCCTTGCTTTGGTCAACCTAACAAATATACATTATCATGCTTGTCAAAGTATTGCATACAATCTACTAAGCATTCAATTATGGAAACCAAAGAACAAAGTAGGAATAATTTCATTAAAAAATGTCTTTCAATGAGGTGAATGTACATATAGAAGTCTAAAAATGGGACTCAATTACAACGTTATGGCCTGCTAAGAAGACTTGCCCTTAGAAATTGAGCTTTTGTGGGTTGGAGGATTAGTATATGGGATAAGTAGGTCATCCATCATTGGATTATTAGTAGCCTTCACAACCTACGAGTTACTCTCCTTTTGAATAATGCCCTAGGTATAAGAAACTTCACTTGCAGGCTACACATCCTCATTGCGAGAAGCTACTTTTACATCCTCTTTAAAGTCTCCAATGGTTTCATAAACATTCCCACCAAAAAGGAGAAATCCATCTTTGGGTGCTCCTCCCATAAGGTGAATAAAAAATTCACAGCAATATCTTCTTCTGCTTTCATGATCAATGCTGTAGTTTCTACCTTAGATCTAGCAATTTCTTCTTTTGCCAGAGTAGCTTCATTCCTAGTTAGCTCTTTTTCCTTCTCAATAGCCTCAGCTTGCCACACTACCATATGCAACTCACCTTTTAGTCTTGCTAGCTCAAAGGTAAGACTAGACTTGATAGCCTCGTAGTTTGGTATCTCTCAGGATAAAGCATCCTCGGCTTCTTTCTTAGGGGCTTCGGTGTTTCTTGCTATGTTTGTAAGCTCTAACGCCTCAGCTCTTATGGCAACTATGTCACCTTCAAGCTTCTTCCTACCCACCTCCCAAACTAAAAGCTCATCCCTTAGCTTAATTGCCCCTAATGTGCTTTGCAAAATCAAACAGTAATATTAACCCATAAAAAGGCAAAAGAATCAAAGTGAGAGGATTTAACTTACCAGCAAACCATGACAAACTATGTAGCCCATCAAACCCTCACCAAACATCTCTGACTCTAGTGCTTGGGTGTAGGTTCCCAGAGTCTAGTCCACACTCTCCTTGAGGAAGTCAAAATATGCCCCCATACTTAGGCAAAGGTTGTTAGGTCACCCTTCAGCTCTGGCCTCAAATGCAACTTACTTAGAAGCAACTTTTTTTCCCTTTGTCCATATTTTGCTTCTTAGTAAGGGGCTCAAGCGAGGATGGAACCTTGACCGCTGTGACCACATGCAGCTATGAGATAGGAACCAACACCTATGAAGTTGCCACTACTACAGTCAGAGAAGATTGGTTTATAACCGTAGGAGTCGATAAGGTTGCAATAGCAGTAGGGTCAACAGACTGAGTATAGGCTTGAGGAGCATGAATGTTCAGCTTCGCCATTTCTTCATACTCTTGGAAGTTTGCTAGGCTAACCTTTTTGATTTGGCAAGCTTTACTGTCTTCTGTATGCTCAATATTCAATGTTGAAGCAAGCTTGTGTGAATGTAAATGCTCCTCATCAAATTTGAGGTCATTTCTGAAGTCGCTCATAGCAACAAATTGAACCAACACTTCAACTTCCTTAGCCCCTAATGCAGGTTTCTCCTTACTAGCTCCCTTTGTAAAATAAAATAAAATGTCAGATCAAGAAAGAAATGAGCATATCTTTATGTAAGCCCACACATCCTTAGCTTGCTTACTAGAAGTAAGGATGAAACCAAAATTGTGAAGACAACACAATGATGGGTAGGAAATATAAAACCAGCGAGTTTTGTAATTCCCCACATTAGATTTGCCCTTTGCATCACCTTATGGTAGAATTTTCTTATACCTGGTCTGCCTAGCTGAAAGATAGTAAAACCTATCCTGTAGACCTATGCTCTCAATGCTATAAAGATAGTAGAAAACCTTTGTTGAAGGAGGAGGGAGATTATTTCTAAGATAAACAAGGGCAAGGGAGGTGAGTTGAGAATAGGAATTTAGGGTAAGTTGGAACGGGTAGAGCTTTAGTTTATTCAACAACTTAACAATATAAGGGTGAACTAGGAACCTAAGCCCAACGTCAAGGTTGAGTGCTGATAGCAACAAAACCCAAAAGGGGGTAGGCTGCATGGTCATCAAGAGAGGGTGCCAAGATGTGATAGCCTTTAGGAAAATGATAAGTCTCAACTATGCCTCTAAGCTTGTCAAGTCTAATGGTTAAGGAATGATGTTTAAACACTGCATAAGTTGAAGGACTTAGACCCCTAATGACCTGCTAACCCTTAGTAGGGTCAGGATGAACAACAAATTCCTCTACAACCTCACCACACCCAAAAGCTATGATGGTCCCAGTAAAAATTAAATTACAAAAAATAAACAGATCTTACCCTTTTCCCATTGGGGAATTTGTATACACTTTTATCAAATATTAATGGTTCTTTTGATGAGATATGCAAAAAATTGATAACTAGTAAGTGTGAAGATGGCAAAGATTAAAGATTAATAA